>VMKM01002256.1:0-80836 GCA_008360985.2 Macquaria ambigua
CGCCCACCTAGAGCCTGGTTCTGCTCGAGGTTTCCACCTGTTAAAAGGGAGTTTTTCCTTGCCACTGTCGCATAGTGCTTGCTCATGGTGGGAAAGGTTGGGTCTCTGTAAATATAAAGAGTCGGTCTAGACTTGCTCTACTAGAAAAAGTGCCCTGAGATAACTTTGTTATGATATGGCGCTATATAAATAAAACTGAATTGAATTGAATTGAATTAAAGCATTTTTCATTGTGACTTCAAATTTACTGTTACACATGTGTGACTATTTTCTACAACTACAAATTCCACTGTCACAGGTGCTCAGTTGTTTTGCACCAAATATACCTTCATACTACTGTGTCCTGTAAAGACCTTGGTTGGCACATCCACTGTTCCCTGTGCAGCTCCACGGGCCTTTCAATGATGTGGAGAAGCTGAGTCATCATCACTGAGGCCTTCCACAGTGTTCTACATAAAGAGCATGGTAGGTGCAATTACTGAGAATATGACAATGTAAAAAAATGTAATCACATTGACATTAGCACTGTGATCACAACACACCCTGTTAAATACATGCTTCTCCTTCATTCAAGACCAAATGTATCTGCAGTTGGATATTGTTAGCCCTGATAAAACTTGACAGTATAATGTACAAGTAACTGTGACTCTGCTATGTTTTACAGATCATCTGTATGACCTGATGAAGCTCATGTTTGATGAGGTGTTCCTGGACCCACCACACTCTCCTCACAGTATGAGAAATCATCATCAGAGGAAGTTATTGCTGGGTAGGTGTCATGCTTCAGTCAAGCGACGTCCTGAAGACAACACAGCGGCTAGCAGCATCAGGAAAGTCTTGGTATCAAGACTCTGTCACCACTGTGACCTGAAAGCTCCATTACCAGCTGACACAACTTCAGTATACAAGAAACCCTTTACCCTGATGGAGGACATCATCTGGACAGTTTACATAAAAATTATGGCTTTGCTACTTGGGCATTATATATACACAATTTATATTTCCATTTTAATGGCTATGAATAAAGTGCTTTATTTTCAAGGAGGATTTTGGTCATTTTTAAATTTAGTAGCAAGAGTCTGGTATTAGAGAAAAATGTATTCTTTCACAAAGGTTTTATGCAGTTAGACTATTTAAATGGGTGATGTGAAAACCTTATTTGATTTCATCCATGTAGAAGGGTTAAATTTATGGTTGGTTAATTAATTTAATATGCTGACTATGAAAATGTGAAAGATTTGCTAGTAATTCTTTACTACAGGTAGTAATTAGTGACTGTAGAAAGCACAAGACATTTCTCTATTTCACAGTCAAACATTATTACGGTGTTGACAGATCACAATATATATTATAAAATATTCTGTACAGTATTTTCAAAGGGTATCAAACAGATAATCTGCAGCTTAAACAAACATTTTAAAGCATAAATATGGCAATAATTGCCTGACGACTGATAAGTAAAACTTTTCAAGTAAAAAGATCCAAGTTGCTCTGAAACATGGACACAGTACAGTCCTCACAATAGCTTACTACACAAGGAAGTTACTTTGGACAGTTGCTACAGTAATCACTATACTAATTGACTCTTACATTTATCAGGTGTCTATTTACTATAAATAATTACTTTAATATTTTACATCTTCTATTGTTTAATATTGTAGGCTACTTTTCACCTCCACACACTGATAAGTAGGTCTACTGTAAGTGTTTACATACAGTGCTACATGTACATGCTTACATATTACCTCTGTCTCTCTTCACAACAAATGTTTCCACTTCACACATTACACAAAACACATTTCAGAAAACACATTACACAAAACACATTTCAGAAAACACATTTACAGCCGATGCTGCTAGTATTATTATTGCTCTCATTATTAGTATTACTATTATTATATTGCTATTAGTATTATTTTTATTTTATTTTATTTTATTTTATTAACATCAATACCATTACCACTAGTATTACTTTACATCTCCATGTAGAACTGTACTGTACTACTGTATGTTCTCTTTATATATAATATAAAGAGTCGGTCTAGACTTGCTCTACTAGAAAAAGTGCCCTGAGATAACTTTGTTATGATATGGTGCTATATAAATAAAACTGAATTGAATTACACAAAACACAACGACATTTCAGATTACGGAAAGGGTAGGACAACACTTCTTATGATTGGACAGAACTCAAGTCAACCAAACGCAACTTCCGGTCGGGGCGCTACTATGCTACGATCTATAGTCACTGCTACTACGGACTTTGAACAGCGTGTTTTCTCCCGGTCTCTCCTTTCTCTGCCAAAAATCAGAACTGCAGATGTTAGTTGATACTAATGATTACTTTGAGCTAAACGACACAGGGGAAATTAATGAGATCACCCTTCCTTATGGGAAGGAGCAAAAGCTGTATTAAGAGGAGAGATAATAGCGTATGCATCTGCAAAGAAAAGACAGCAGGAGCAAGTAAAAAAGGAGCTTGAATTACAAATTAAACTCCTTGAAGAGAAGCACAAACCTAACCCTAATACCACTATGTCCTCACAACTAAAAAAGAAATTCTCAGAACTAGATAAATTGTTAACAGAAGAAATAGAGAGGTCGCTTATATTTACAAAACAAAAATATTACGACGGAGAACCAAACTCAATTAAAATTCTGGCATACAAACTAAAGAAGCAAACTTGTAAATCCTACATCACTAAATTAAAAGATGACACTACTAAGATCATAACTGAGAAAGAGGAGACAGCGGAGACACTCGCAAAATTTTAGCAAGTATAGATATTACAAAGATGGAAATGTATCTTGGAAAACTTAAACTAAAACAAGTCTCTCCACAGCAGAACATGTCCCTGATAAAAACGATATCAATAGATGAAATATCAAGACAAATAAAGAAACTTAAAAAGGGTAAGACTCCAGGGGATGATGGATATACAAATTAATTTTACCAAGAATTTAGGGCACTACTGACACCAATCCTACATAGAGTCTATAATTTTGCACTAGAATCGGGAACCTGGGCACCAACCTGGAACTCAGCAGTAATCACAGTCATCCCCATATCGCTATTAAACACAGATCAAAAAATATTGTCATCAATAATAGAGAGGTTAAAAGAAATAATGTCAAATATAATAAATAGGGACAAGTGTGTCTCTAACAGGTACTTAGCCAATAATATAAGACGTACTTTAAATATGATTGATCACTGTCAAAAAAATGCTTTTGCTAACAATCGATGCGGAAAAAGCATTCGATAGGGTACTTTGGCCCTATATTTTTAATACAGCAAAAGCATTTGGATTTCATCCTAAATTGATACTATGGTTACAATTAATGTATAAAAATCCCGTTGCACAAGTAAAGGTCAATGGTACACTATCAAGACGTGTAACAATACATTAGGGAACCAGACAGGGGGATCGTCTCCCCGGCCTGATTTTTGCCATGTGCATGGAACCTCTGGCTGAAGCAGTGAGACAGCAGAACCACATGAAAGGCGTAACAATAGGACTAGAGGACAATAAGTTGGCAATGTACGCGATGATGTCATCATGTATATAACTTCACCTAAAACCTCACTACCAGTATTAAAGGAAACCATACAAGAATATAGTGAATTCTCAGGATACAAATTAAACGAAACTAAATGCAAATCAATAACTATTGGTAATGAGTTAACTCAGGCAGCAAGGAAAAATTTCAAGTTAAAATGAAATCAGAACAAAATAAAATATTTAGGAATTTTTATTCACAAGGACTTGAACAAAATGTATGAAATCAATTATCAGCCTTTAGAACAACCTAAATAGGTGGAAAATGATACCAGACTCCATCTTTCACCGAATAGATACAATCAAAATGATGATCCTCCCACAGTTCCTCTTCCTGTTTCAGACATTACCAGTCCCAATCCCTACAACATCTTTCAAACGATGGAATGGAGTAATAACTGATTTCATCTGGAACAATAAAAGGAAAAGAATAAAATGTAATAAATTAACCAAAGCAAAAGAACGTGGTGGCTTAGCAGTTCCAAACCTGCAGAACTATTTTAATGCAATGCAAATAAATACAATAATGATATGGTCGAAGGACAGAGCAGATGCAAAGTGGTTGTCAATTGAAAAAGAATCCACACCAATATCCATAAAAACACTACCGTATATAGACAAAAAGGATCATTCAAAAATCAAAGGACTAAATAGATGTGTAGATAACACACTAAAAAGCTGGAAGAATGTATGTAAAATCCATAAAATTATTAACGACTTAGTATACTTCAGAGTAATGTCACAGGACCCCCAATTTGAACCAAACAGAACAGATAACATACTGCAAATATGGGCATCAAAAGGTTTAAAAACTTATTCACAAATGGTGACAGGAATGACGTTACACTGCAGTCTGGAGGTCTGTATACAGCTGCAATCAATGCACCCACTTGGGCTTCAACCTTCAGGGCCATCTAGTCATTCATACTTTCAGCTAGAAACTCCATTCAAGCTATAACATGTTCCACATCTTTCTTACATTATGACTCCAAAAGTTTTGCTTCTGGTTCAGCTGAATTCCGTGGGCAGGACCTACGCTGAAAGACGCAAGACACGTTTCTATTGGCCAGTCTCGATCGGAGTGACAGCTTGGCAACATCTGCAGTCAGTTAACAAGAGAGGGTGTTTTGAACTCATGGAGAAGACCAGAGAAACTCAATACGCATTTATGTTTCTTTACACATAACCACTGCCATTTTAATGCACAGGCTCACCAGGGCTCAAGCCCCGCGGCCTGATGACGTGAAAGGGCCCACGAGGATCGGGGGAAAAAATTCACAGGGAGAAAAAAAAAGCTTGACTTTGTGTGGTACTCGACCACCCGACTGTTGTGCGTGTGTGTGTGTGTGTGAGGGCATATGCGCACATTATGTGTGAGAGAGATTGATATTGGCCTACAGTGAGCCGGCCTGTACCTTTTTGGTGACAAAATTTCTGTATCCAGTGCGCAAAATACGGGGTCTCGGACCGCCTAATTAACAACTAGGACCCCTGATCAAATTTTGAGTGGGTCTCAAAATTAAGCTAATTATTTATTTATTGTAAAATGTGTTTTCATATTTAAAGATTGAAAGGTAAGGAGCAACACAGAAAATGTGACTGATGACAGTGAACAGTGACAGTGATGTAGCCAGCAGCTGCTGACGTGGTTACCGGTGCCGGTTGTAATTCTGCGGCACAATAATACATTCGGACTCCGCGGTTCCGCTGCTATTCATGATGTCGCTGTATAAACTGTGAAGCTTTCAGAAAAGCACACAAGGTCAGTTAACAGTTAAATCCTGGTGCCAGCTGTGCGTAATATTATGCACTGGCTGATGTGTATGTGTATACATACATACATACACACACACACACACACACATATATACTGTATATATATTTTTACTGGCCATGCCATGAGACCCCCCGATTGTCATAGAGTACACTCAAATGAATGTATTTTACTTCTGCAATTTTCAATTGATGTTTTTCTACAATCAAATGTGAAGGTTCTACAATCAGCCAAATGTACACTCACAAACTGCTTGGTTAAGTTAGGGAAGATAGTCAGGGTTATCAGTGAAAACAGTTGTGTTGGCTTGGTTTACTTCTGGTAGTTCTGGTTAGTTATGGAGTATCTGTGTGTTGTTTGGGGTTATTTTCCCCAACTACTGTTGCTTAATTTGGGGTAAAATGTCAACATTATGATAGCTAACTTCAATCAAAAGCATTTTTCCTATTGGATACCCTTCCTGTCTGGATACTTACAACCCATTAGCCTGTATAATGTCTTCAATTAGTTTTTGTGCCAACATAGGCAAATGAATTTGTGGAATGGTTTCAGCTGATTACAGCTGCACCTGTAACATTAATCTGTGTATGTTTGTGTAGAAAGGAGGAACCATCAACAAATAATGTCAGTTCAGTGTGAGGCAGAGGGTCTGCTTGCAGACTGCCATGCGTACAACAATCGTCAGTGCCCTTTTTGACACACAGTTGTGTGATGTACCTTCTTCAGGTGTCATCATGAGTTGGACAGGATTGACCACAGAACAGAGGATGATATTAAGGTTAGGTTTTGTCAACAATACTTCATAACTTGACAATCTACTGGGTGTTAAAGCAGATGTGTGTTTGATTAGTAGACCATGGCGAGAATGACTAAAATACATAGTTGTGGGCATGCCCATAGTTATGGCAGAGGACTTTTCAACGGCAAAGGCTGCTACAGCCATTGCTCTGTCACATGGATGCAACCCACTGGCTACTGAGTCTAGCTTAACACTATATTATTCTAAGGGTCTGCCTCTTTCTCGATTGAGAATTACGGAAGCTGCTTTGGCAATTATAAATGAAAGTTTGACAGCATCTGAAGACTTTTTTTCCCTGTACAGACGGGCACTGGAGCAAGAGGTCTTTTTCCTAAATGGTGTGGTTGTGCACCATTTGATCAAATTGCTTTTGGTAACATGGCTCACCCCACATAGCAATTAAACTGAGTGACTCTTTGCGCATACTATACTTGTTTTTGCAGCCAATGCTCTTGTTGTTCAGGAAGCGGATGTTATGCAGAGCCTTGACATCATATCTGGGAGATAATGTCAGTAAATCTGAGTAAAATACAGACTGGGGGGTGCTAATAGGGTTATAGAGTCATGTGCAATGTGATGGCCAAAGTATGTGACAGATGACTTCAGTCATCAGTTTATTTTAACTGCACTGTGTCCTTTTTCAGCCAGTGCTTTCAAAAGGGTAATAGTAAAATCTGGGCTGCTGTGGAGATGGCATGGCTTGTGGTTGATAGGGTTGTTGCTGTGGTGGCTGAGGTTCGAAGGTGGGGGCTGGCTGCGGTGGTGTGATGACAGGAGCTTGGATGATCTTTATTGCATCATCATTGAGGCTGAAACATTATTAGGCCTATCTTCTCTAAAAATCAAAGAGTAGAATGTAGTAATACCTATGATAGCTTGACAAGCAATAGCTTGAATTCTATGGAAGATTTTAAATACCTAAATGAAAATGTCAGAAGTCCCCATTAAGAGGTCACACCTTTGAACTTTGACTCCTGCCTCATCTATGGGTCTCTCAAACACATTTCAGCTCACCCACTAGCCATTAGGTTTAGAACCTAATATTGGTCCTTCATACCGGAGAGAGAGACCTAGAGACTGGATTGCCAAGCCTCTATGCAAGAGCTTCTGGATGGCTCCACCTGATCAGGTCAAACAGAATTGCTGGTTTCTTCCCCTTTCTTCTTCCCAAAGCCACATCTCCCATATTTTGACTCTGGTAAGGAGACATTCTTCTCTTAAAGATGACCTTTAATAGTCTGCTTAATAATAAGCCCCATCTTTCTGAGCAGTATAAATATCAGATCATGCTTGAGCATCTTAGACATTCAAATGCCAAACTTGCCAGACCTTATGTTTATGACAACCAGCCATACACTTCTGCTATGAGAGCTTTAGACTCTAAATATTGTCAGACACATCAACTTATCCAGAGTGAAATTGGCCTCATCCTCAACTCCCAAACAATGAAAAGTGGAGATGGTGATACCTTTGAGACCCTCCTTGTCCATCCAGTCCTTGGTTATTTTGCTCAAGTCCATAGAGGGAAGACATGGAACTGAGATGAAATGTGGTTCACATATTGACAAGTTGCTCAGCAAATTACCTGGCTCTTACTATGACTCCTTCATTGAACACTGCTTGCAGCAAGGCATTCTCTGTGAAGAAGTTCAGCAAACTTACACCCTTGAAGACCCTTCAATATGGCTGTAGGCCAAAGCACGTGCACCATTCTCAATGACACCATTCCTTCAACTGGCAGTACATGCACACGGTCAGCACACCAGCTCCAGAATTCTACCTTGACCATCCTAACAGATCCCCTTAAGTCATCTTGAAGGTTATCCCAGTTGTACTGCAAAGCCAAGACAAGAAAGTTCAGACATATACCATTTTGGATGATGGCTCTGAATGATCAATTATCCTACCTGTTGCTGTGAGACATCTTGACCTTAAGGGCGACCCCAAGGTCCTCAGTCTTTAAACCATCTGACAAAATGTTCTGCAAGTTGAAGAAGCCACAGTATATACATCACCAGCAGGAGACCTGTCAACAATATATTGGTAAAGAACACATTCACTGCTAGTGAACTGAGTTTGATGGAGCATTCCTATCCAGCTGCAGCACTACAACTACGTTAAAAAGTTCAGCCACTTGTTCTCATTGGATCTGATCATCCTCATCTCGTCATGCCCACTGAACCTGTATGCACTGGCCTTCCACGGGCCCCTGTATGTCTGTACAGCCCTTGAATGGACTATGCAAGGGGCCTTCAGGGCTGAACCTTCCTACCACACAAGGGCAACAGTTCTTCTTCACTGCTACCCTTTCCTTAACAGCTACAAGTGAACTCATGAGGAACATAGTGAAGTTGTGGCAATTGGATTCCTTCCCCCACCGAAATGAAAAGAAAATTACCCGATCCAAACTCGACCAATATTGCATTTCAGTGTTGTCAGCAGAGGGCAGCATAGACCTGCCAATAATAAATGCAAAGCATTGTCATTAGTCTTCATGTGGAGGTGCATGAGAGCCTTTTCTTTTAAAGAGGAAGATGCATCATGATGCCAAAATAACAATCAACTGTAAGGTTGTGCTAACTAGGCTATACAAATGGGTGCTTAGAGGGATCCCCTTGGTTGAATTCTCTGTAATTACTAATGGCTAAGCTAATTAGTGTTAGCTAGCTAGCAAAGAACAGGGTTAATAGAGGAGGATAAGCAAATGATGTCCGCAAGGTGTTCCATGCATTCTTGAAACCCTGACCACTCAGTTGTCAAGCAGTGGACTTAACCCAGACACTATCTCACTCATTACTCGCTACATAAAATGCCTGCTCTTGCCATACTCTGTCTTCACCGCTCTCTTAGTATAGTTTTTGGCCGCAGCAGGAGCGTGTTTTCAGAGAAAAAGCTCTAAAAAACAACTGTACACTACCTGCTCAGCACCAAACAGCAGACAGACACAGATTAGCTGGTGGAGAAGAGAGAGGCAATACTGGATTTACATTCATCAGGTGGATACAAACACAACTCCAAATGAATGTGCGGATGTGGATGTGTAAATAAGCAACTGTTTGCTAATAAGTTCACCATTATCAGTGTAAAAGGTGATGATAGAACATTCTTGTGTTCACTACCCAGTTTCTACCAACCTATGTGTATGTTTCCTGTATCCACCCCTGGCTGAAGTAGTGATGTTGCAATTACTATCTATTACTATTACTAATTACTATTTTTACATCTATGACTCACTAATCAGCTGTGCATTTGTCTATGTGTTAATTACTCTATCACTACTCTCCTCTGCACTGTGTGTGTAAATATTGTGTAAATATTACACCACTATTACAAAAAAAGAAAACCTTTACAGATGTTTTGTAACATTTACTGATGAAACCAGAAAACTTCCAGTCAATGTAGTATTTTGATGAAACACTTGCTATGTAGACTTAACTTGAAAATGCTTGCATGGAAATTGATAACAATTTTTCATCATCACTCACTATATTCATGATTCAGCCCAACCATATTAAAGCAAGCACTCCTTGCTGCCACAGAGGGACTTTCCTCACAAGTACATCAAAACCCAGGTCCTTTACAAATAAGTGTATTGTAAATAGCCAGTTTTAACTAGGGGAACTTACAATTGTTTCAGCCATGGAGCCTTTATGAGCCTTTATTCTTCCCTTTCCCGTAGTTGTGTGCTTTCTCTGCTCTCTCTCTCTCTCTCCTTCTGTAGCTTTCTGCAGGTATTTCTGCCTCTGGAGCTGTAGAGTCTGGATCCATGGTTGCAGGCCACCTGCTGCCCCCATGTTCCTGCTCAACAGCTGCTGCTGCTATTATTGTTATTGGTCTTATTGCTCTACATGAAAAAGTGCCCTGAGATAATTTTGTTATGACTTGGCGCTATATAAATAAAACTAAATTGAATTGAAAGTGGGCTCTGAAAGTACGTCTTTATTTTCTGAGGTCACTCACACACATAAGCATACAAACATGCAACACACACAGGAAACCACAGACACAAGCGCAACACGTACTTCTCCGACATACATATCAGTCCCTTAAAATGTTACAGATACAAGAAGGTAGCACTGGCTGCAAACACACACAAGCTGTTCCTGTCCTTTAATCACAGGGCACACTGTTTCTCTCTCTATCGCTTATCTGTTTTGCCATTCCTACCTGAAGCTGAGTAAAAAGATAAACTGTGACAGACATTTCCACTCCTGGGATAAAGGACACTGAGATTTCAGAATACAATCAATAAAATGGACTCATGAAACAAAATTACTAATAAAATCTTGATATAAATAACAATTGGGATTGTGATGTTAGAGACATTGTATTCCTACAAGCTCAACTTCTTATACTGTAGAACAATGTCATCGCAACAGATGTCTCAGCTTGTAAGCCACAACCAAAGATAAACGCATCAACTTCCTTCTGCCATCATTCTACAAACCTGCAGCAGAGAACTGGATTGCTCTCACACAGTTAGTTTCAAAGGAGTTTCAGTCACAATGAATGTCTAATTAAAACAATAGAATTATTTTGTGTTTAGGTCATTTTGGGATTTTTTTTTAATGAAAATTGGATCTCTACATTTATCAACATGTCCGTCTACATTTGTCATTCCTGTGATTTAACCATACAATAGCTGCCATGCACAGATGGCTTATTAGAGGTTTATTAGACAACAAAATACACACAATATATACACACTATAACTACTAGACATTAAAATTAGTGAATAAATGTAACCACGAATAACTGCATTGAATACACGCTGAATACACGCTGAGCCAAGCTGTCACTCTGATCGAGACTGGCCAATAGAAACGTGTCTTGTGTCTTTCAGCATAGGTCCTTGCCCACGGAATTCAGCTGAACCAGAAGCAAAACGTTTGGATTCGCAAGCAAAACTTTTAGATTCGCAAGCAAAACTTTTGGATTTGCAAAACTAAACCATTTTTTGATTGCAGTGTCAATAATTTTGCTCTCAAACCTATTTTTTGATTGCATAAAAAAGACACAAAATTAACTCCATAGGTTACTGGTAGCAAATTTTGCTGCTCTAGCTAAACCCAGTTAATTTTGATATTTTCTTTACTATAGCGGTCAATTACCTGTTATACATTTGAGTGTACACTAGTTCTGTTTAAGCACTCACAGCTCTTTCCTGTTAGCGACTTTCCGCTAATCCCACAGTTGTTTACACGCTAGTTAGTTGCTTGCTTCTGTAGTTTAGCTTTAGCTCAGTTAGCGATGACGTCTCCCTCTCCCACTCCCGCTCTCTCTTGCTCGGTGTGTCAAATGTTTAGTTACTCCTCTGCCTCCTTTAGCGATAATGGCACGTGTAACAAATGTAGTTTATTCGCTATGTTGGAGGCGAGGCTCAGTGAGTTAGAATCGCGACTCCGCACCATGGAAAGTCAGTCAGCTGTAGCTAGCCAGCCCCTAGCCGGTGCGAGCCGACCAAAGGTAGCTTCTGCTAGCCGTCTCCCGGCAACTCCCGAGCAGCCAGGAAGCCAGGGAGGCTAGGTGACTGTCCGAAAGAAGCATAGCCCTAAACCAAAGCCCACGGTTCACCACCAACCCACTCATGTTTCTAACAGGTTCTCTCCACTCAGCGACACACCCGCTGAGAAACCAACACTGATTATTGGCAACTCCATTTTGCGAAATGTGAAATTAGCGACACCAGCGACCATAGTCAAATGCATCCCAGGGGCCAGAGCGGGCGACGCTGAATCCTATTTAAAACTGCTGGCTAAGGATAAGCGTAAATATGCTAAGATTGTTATTCACGTCGGCGGTAATGACACCCGATTACGCCAATCGGAGGTCACGAAAATTAATGTTGAGTCGGTGTGTACATATGCAAAGACAATGTCAAACTCCATAGTTTTCTCTGGGCCCCAACCTAATCTTACTAGCGATGACATGTATAGCCGCATGTCATCATTCAACTGCTGGTTGTCAAGGTGGTGTCCAGGTAATGATCCAGGTAATGATGTGGGCTTTGTAGATAATTGGCAGACTTTCTGGAGAAGACCTGATCTGATTAGGAGAGATGGCATTCATCCCACTTTGGATGGGGCCGCTCTCATATCTAGAAATCTGGCCGAATTTATTAGTGGCCCAAAGCCATGACAGCTCAGAGTTCAGACCATAGACTTAATACAGTCTGTGGTCCAGACCAGGAGGCAGTGTTGCAGTCCTACACGCTTCTCTGCGCTTCCATTAGAGCAGTTACCCACCCTAAACTCCACAGAGAAGGTGTCTGCCCCCCGACCACTTAAATTATTTAAATCAAAAGTAAACAGAAGAGGAGTTACACATAAAAACCTAATAAAAAGTAAAACCACCACTGCAATAGTACAACAAAATAGGAGAATTAAATGTGGACTCTTAAACATCAGATCTCTCTCATCTAAAGCTGTTCTAGTAAACGATCTAAAATCAGATCATAATATTGATTTATTTTGTCTTACTGAAACCTGGCTGTGTCAGGATGAATACGTTAGCCTAAATGAATCCACTCCCCACAGTAACATTAATACTCACATTCCTCGAGGCACAGGCCGAGGAGGTGGAGTTGCAGCCCATCTTCAACTCAAGCCTATTAATTAAACCTAAACCTAAACTAAATTATAACTCGTTCGAAAGCCTTGTTCTTAGCCTTTCACACCCAACCTGGAAAACACTACAGCCAATTCTATTTGTTATAGTGTACCGGAGCTCCTGGACCATATTCTGAATTTTTATCTGAATTCTCAGAGTTCTTATCAGGTTTAGTCCTTAAAACAGATAAAATAATTATTGTAGGTGATTTTAATATTCATGTGGATGTAGAAAATGATAGCCTTAGTGCTGGGTTTATCTCATTATTATATTCGATTAGCTTCTGTCAGAGTGTACATAAACCCACTCACTGTTTTAACCATACCCTCGACCTTGTTCTTGTCTATGGCTTAGATATTGAACATCTAATAGTCTTTCCACAGAATCCTTTTGTATCAGACCATTATTTAATAACTTTTGAATTCCTATTACTGTACTACACGCCATTAGGCAAACATTCCTACACTAGATGTCTATCTGATAGTGCTTTAGCTAAATTCAAGGAAGTCATTCCATTGGCATTTAATTCAGTTCCATGTCTCAATATAACAGATGACTCCTATGCTAACTTTAGTCCCTCCCAAATTGATCATCTTGTTGATAGTGCTGCAGGCTCACTGCGAATAACACTCTATCGCCCCTCTAAAAAAGAAGATAATAAAACAGAGGAGGTTAGCTCCATGGTATAACCCGCAAACCCGCAAATTAAAGCAAACATCGCGAAAACTTGAAAGGAAATGGTGTTCCACCAATCTGGAAGAATCACGTTTAGCCTGGCAAGATAGTCTTAAAATTTATAGGAAGGCCCTCCGTAATGCCAGAGCAGCCTACTACTCATCATTAATAGAGGAAAATAAGAACAACCCCAGGTTTCTGTTCAGCACTGTAGCCAGGCTGACAGAGAGTCACAGCTCTGTTGAGCCATGTATTCCTATAGATCTCAGTAGTAATGACTTTGAGCTTCTTTAATGATAAAATTCTAACTATTAGAGACAAAATTCAGCACCTCCTGCCCTCAGCCGGTACTGACTTATCTTCAAACACAGGAACCTTAGAAACAACTGTAAAACCTGTACAATTAGACTGCTTTTCTCCCATCAACCTTAATCAACTAACTTCAATGATTTCTTCATCTAAGCCATCAACGTGTCTCTTAGACCCCATCCCAACTAGGCTGCTTAAAGAAGTTTTACCCTTAGTTAGCACTTCTTTACTAGATATGATCAATCTGTCCTTATTAAAAGGCTATGTGCCACAGTCCTTTAAAGTAGCTGTAATTAAACCTCTTCTTAAAAAGCCCACTCTTGATCCAGGGGTTTTGTCAAATTATAGACCTATATCTAACCCTCCTTTTCTCTCTAAGATCCTTGAGAAAGCAGTTGCCAATCAGTTGTGTGACTTTCTATACAACAATAAGCTATTTGAGGATTTTCAGTCAGGATTTAGAGTGCATCATAGCACAGAGACAGCACTGGTGAAAGTTACAAATGACCTTCTAATTGCATCCGACAAAGGACTTGTCTCTGTACTTGTCTTATTAGATCTTAGTGCCGCATTCGATACCATTGACCATCACATTCTATTACAGAGACTAGAACATTTAATTGGCATTAAAGGCACTGCACTAAGCTGGTTTAAATCCTATTTATCAGATCGATATCAGTTTGTACATGTTAACGATGAATCCTCCATGCAAAGTTAGTCACGGAGTTCCACAAGGTTCTGTGCTGGGACCAATTCTATTCACCTTATATATGCTTCCTTTAGGCAATATTATTAGGAAGCACAGATGATACCCAATTATATTTATCGATCAAGCCAGATGAAACCAATCAATTAGCTAAACTTCAAGCATGCCTTAAGGACATAAAAACCTGGATGACCTGCAATTTTCTGATGTTAAACTCAGACAAAACCGAAGTTATTATACTTGGCCCCGAACACCTTCGAAACACATTATCTAAAGATACAGTTTCTCTAGATGGCATTACCCTGGCCTCCAGTGCCACCGTAAGGAATCTTGGAGTTATCTTTGATTAGGATATGTCCTTTAACTCCCACATAAAACAAACTTCAAGGACTGCCTTTTTTCACCTACGTAACATTGCAAAAATCAGGCACATCCTGTCTCAAAAAGATGCAGAAAAACTAGTCCATGCATTTGTTACATCTAGGCTGGATTATTGCAACTCTCTATTATCAGGCTGCCCCAATAAGTCCCTTAAGACTCTCCAGCTGATCCAGAATGCTGCGCACGTTTACTGACAAGAACCAGAAAAAGAGATCATATTTCTCCAATATTAGCTTCTCTACATTGGCTTCCTGTAAAATCCAGAATAGAATTTAAAATCCTTCTCCTCACCTTCAAAGCCCTAAATGGTCAGGCATCATCATATCTTAAGAGCGCATAGTACCCTGCTACCCCACTAGAGCACTGCGCTCCCAGAATGCAGGGTTCCTTGTGGTTCCTAGAGTCTCTAAAAGTAGAATGGGAGCCAGAGCCTTCAGCTATCAAGCTCCTCTTCTGTGGAACCAGATCCCAGTTTGTGTACGGGAGGCAGACACCCTCCTCATATTTATGAGTAGGTTTAGACTTTCCTCTTTGATAAAGCTTATAGTAGGGCTGACTCAGGTGACCCCTGAGCCCCCCCTTAGTTATGCTGCTATAGGCCTAGACTGCCGGGAGTCTTCCTTTGATGCACTGAGCTCCTCTCTCCTCTCTCCTCCTCTCCCTCTCCATCTGTACGCCCTCATATCCCATCAATGCTTGTTACTAATTCAACTTCTTCCTGTAGTTGTGTGCGTTCTCTCCTCTCTCTCTCTCTCTCTCCTTCTGTTGCTTTCTGCAGGTGTTTCTGCCTCCGGAGCTGTGGAGTCTGGATCTATGGTTGCACCTGCTGCTCCTGTGTTCCTGCTCTACACCCACTGCTGCTATTACTGTTATTGTGATGTCTTATTATTAGTATTACTATTATAATATTGCTATTAGTATTATTTCTATTAATATTAACATCAATACCATTACCACAACTATTACTTTACATCTCTATGTGGAACTGTATTGTGCTGCTGTATGTTCTCTTTCCTCCTGCTCTCTCTCTCCTGCTCCCCCCCTCCCCCTTCAACCCAAGCGGTCAAGGCAGATGACCGCCCACCCAGAGCCTGGTTCTGCTCGAGGTTTCTACCTGTTAAAAGGGAGTTTTTCCTTGCCACTGTCGCCTAGTGCTTGCTCATGGTGGGAACTATTGGGTCTCTGTAAATATAAAGAGTCGGTCTAGACCTGCTCTATACAAAAAAGTGCCCTGAGATAACTTTGTTATGATATGCCACTATATAAATAAAACTGAATTGAATTGAATTGAATTAAACCATGAATACAACGACAGACAATTAATACCAGATAACACAGTGAATGATATCTTGGCAAGCTGTATTAACTTGTGTAAACATAGGAAACCAATAAGTGGATACAACTTTAATATTGACCAGTGAAATTACTTTAATACTTTAATAACGTTTAGCAGCTGAGAGGTTATTGGGAAGCACAAGTAAAATACTTTACAATTCTTTATCGTGAGTATATTAAAGGGAGATTCTAATCTTGATCTAACGCTAAATTAAGCTACTTTTAGTAATCTATAGCATCAACCCCAGTATCACAAGAAAAGTAAAGTTTCACTTGGTGGTTCAGATAGCCAGGGGAAAAGTCGCTCTGGAAGGAAGGGAAGATGCATGTCAGTCTTTTGTGGGCCAGAGCTCTCGGGCATCTTCAGGTGCGCTCGTCCCCAAGTGGTGACATCTGCTCACATCAGCCGTCTTTCTCTCAGGCATTTTCGGGGGCTCTCAGTCCCACGTAGCGATTCGGCTCAAATCAGTGGTTTCTCTCTCTCTTAGCAGGCAGAGGAATGATAACATCTTATTCACCCACTTAGCTGGGTGTGCAGGATTCAAGGTTTCTTCACTTCTAACCTTTGTTGTGTTAGATCACACACACTGAACAGGCTTCTTTCAAAATTGCCTGCATGCCAGCCTTCAGCGCTTTCTGTGTGGCTCAGATGCAGCTGAGTTCCGGGCGAACAGGTTTTGTTGGTCATGACAGTCTATTTAAGAGTATTACTAATTGATACAGGTGTGGCGCACAACAAGGTAGATGGCTTTTGTCCGTAAGGCACGGCAACGGTGGTGTTTGTTATTTTGAGAAATGTTTTGTTATAGTTGAAAATAAATGGATTGGTATATCCAACTTTAGGTTTTGGCTGTTTGACATTTTTTTTGGTGACTACAGAAGACAAAGAGCCTAGATTGAAGCATGCCATCTACACCGAGCCACATGTACAAAACTGACCAAAACAAACGGTGAGTCAACATTAAGTCAAAAACCCTCTTCTGTATGAGTTTGTATTGCAACATTAAAAGTGATAATCCGGATCTGATGTTGCTTGTCCATCACAAACGGAACCAAAGGGCAGGAGAGACCCCCGAAGGGAGGTGGAACCACAGGTGCACTGGGCGCAGTGACGGAGGATGGAACCAGGTGGCGGACCACGCATTATCAAGTGTAGGCGGCTGGGCGCAGTGACGGACATTGGATGTTGGAACCGGCCAGCGGACCACGCATTATTGTGGGTGGCTAGACGCGGTGCGACAGAGATTGGACACTCCAGTGCAGCGACGCAATGTCGGACAGCAGAGGAAAGTTTCTTTTGGACAAAGGCCAAGGGATAAAAGGTAACTGGTAGTGCTAACATAAAAAGTACATGGCCATTAAAAATGTGTGCACACAAAATAACTATCAGAGAAATCCCAATGCATAGGTGTTTTATCCACAAAGAAAGAGACAATTTACGTTAAAAGGTTTACACAAAGACAGTACAATTAAATGCTTTATTTTTGTTGTAAATGTTTGAATGAAAAGAAGTTTGTGTGTGGTTGAAAACAAAGGGTAAAATGGTTGACAATCAAGTTGATGTGTGTGAAAAGACAGCAATGACTGACTTGGTAGAAGTGCCTGCTGACACTCAAACTGACAAAGTGGGAGCAGCGACTGTCAAACAATCAGTAAAACTTACAGCAAAGGCAATGGTTTCTAAAATAAGTGATTTAGAGAAACTAAGAAAATCTAAACTAAATAAAGCTGGCAACTTAAAAAAGACAAGTTCAAGAGTTGATGTGCAAATCTGGTTATGAAGCTGAAATAGAAAGCAAGTAAGCAAATATCAAATATTGATTAATGACGCAAAGGATGCACATAATACTCTGCTTGAGTTGTTACCTGTGGAAGAAAGGAAAAACCATGAAATTTGGTTTAAAGCAAAACGTTTGGGTGTAAATGAATTTTCCCACGTCATGAAATGTTTGATGTGTGCAAGTGATGGAGCTGCTGAAAATGTTGCTGAAAATAAAGCCAACAGACAGTGTGTCAAATGTTGGATCAATAATATCAAACGTCTCAATTAAAAGTCGCAGCAGTTCAAGATCAAGTTGCTCAAGCAAATCCTCGTTTGAAATTGTGTGTGTACAAGCTGAAGCCAAGAGAGCCGCGCTGCTGGCACGCGCAGCAGTGCTGACAAGGAAACACACATTGGAGAAAGAGAATCATTATGCAAACAAATGGAGCAAATGGAAATTGAGGCCGAAATTGAAGCCTCAGGTGCAGAACTAGCAGTTTTGCAAGCATTTTCGGACCAGGATGGAATGGAATCCTATTTTGAGAAGCAAAGACCAAAAGAAATAACTGTTGTCATTCCTGAAGCAAAGCTCAAGGAGTCCATATCATCGATGGAAAATAAAAACTTACCTTTCACAAGATTGGAAATGACTGAAGTGCAAATGCATGATCAAGTAAACACCAACCACAATGTTGTGAGAACTGGAAATGTTGCACATGCAATTGATGATAATTCAACACTACTGATTTTTCAAAGGCAAAATGAAATATCTGAGTTGCTGATGCAACAACAAAGGGCAAGCCAACTTCCACCAAGAGAAATACCTGTTTTTGAAGGAGACCCTTTGAAATTTAAAGTTTTCATGCAAGCCTTTAAGCACTGTGTTGAGGAAAAAAGTGCAACTAAAGGGGACTGCATGTATTTTCTGGAAAGATGCACCACGGGGCTTCCATGAGACCTTGTACAAAGCTGTTTACACATGAGTCCTGAGAGAGGCTTTGAAACAGCCAAAGCCCTCCTACAAGAGCATTTTGGCAATGAAACAAAGATCACAGCAGCTTATATGGAAAAAGTTATCAACTGCCCTGCTGTTAAGGCAGAAAATGTTTCCTTGCTCCATGATTACGCATTATTCTTATGTGGATGCAACAACACAATGTCTGATTTGGAGGACATGAGAGAACTGGACATGTTTGCTAATCTAAAAGTTGTCATTTCAAAACTTCCGTAAACTGAGGGAGCGATTCAGAAGCATGTGATATTCGTGAAAAACAAAAGTGCAAACCAAACTTCAATGATGTTGTGTGTTTTGTGGAACATCAAGTGAAGCTCTTGTCAGACACAATTTTTGGGGATATTCAAACCACAGAAAGAGGAATGCATATCAAAAGGGATGTGTATACAGTAAAACCAAAAGCGCGACAAGACAACCTCGCTACAAATGTTGCTGTAGCAAATTGTGCTATTAACAAGCTACAACACAAGGAGACAAAAGAAAACAAACAAAGTGACACAAAGAGCAACATCATTTGTTTCTTCTGTTTACAAGGACACGCTCTGGATAAATGTCAGCAATTTGCCAAAAACAAACATAAACAACACCCTTATGTCAACTCAAGCCTTTGGAAGCCAAACTAGGGGCTGGCAGCAATGGAATCCTCCCTGTTCCTCCAGTTCAGGTGAAAGCAAGAAAAGGCAACAAAGTGATTCAGACATACACATTTTTAGACAATGGGTCAACATCTACATTCTCCTCTGAAGCTTTGATGCGAAAGCTAAACCTGACAGGAAAAAGATCACAGTTATGTTTGTTAACAGTGAGCCCAACGACATCGGTGTCAACATACATTGTAAATTAATTTGAAATATCCAGCCTTAATGGAAAAAGGTACTACAGTCTTCCAAGTGTTTACACACAAAATAAGATGCCAGTGAGTACAGCAAACATCATCAAAAAAGAAAACCTCACAAAGTGGTACCTTGATCACACTGACATCCCTGAAATCCATGCTGAAGTGGAGTTGTTACGGACCCTTTGCCATTAAAACCCTCTTGGGATGGGTTGTCAGTGGCTCATGTGGAGATTGGAATGACAACCTCAATGATAACAGTTGTCATTTTGCCACTGTAAATAGTTTCTGTCGAGTCACTTGAGCTGCTATTGGAGAAGCAGTACCAACATGATTTCAATGAAAGAGTTGCTAAGGACAAAGAAGAAATGTCAAGAGAAGAGTCAAGATTCATTGAAATTAGGGAGCAATCGGTGAAGGGGAAAGAGGTGACAATGCCAAACAATCGTTGTGTTGCTCAACAGCGCCTCATTGGAATAAGACAGAAAATGGAAAAGAATGAAAAATTCCACCACGAGTACACAGAATTTCTGGAAGATGTCATCAGCAATGGTTACGCTGATAAGGTCCCACACGATGAATTGCGTTGGTGAAGATGATGTGTTTTACATTCCTCATCATGGGGTTTATCACCCACGCAAAGGCAAGTTGCAGGTTGTTTCTGACTGTGGAGCTGAGTTCAAAGGAACCTCCTTGAATGATCAACTTCTGCAGGGCCCGAACCTCACAAGTTCCCTAATAGGAGATTCAGACAAGAACCCATTGCTTTTATGTCTGATATAAAAGCCATGTTTTACCAAGTGGTGGAGGACGACAAGGACTTTCTTCGATTCCTTTGGTGGCCCAATGGAGACTTGACCAAGGAAGGTGAAGAGTACAGAATGACTGTACGCCTATTTGGAGCAGTGTCGTCTCCCAGCCGTGCATGCTACGCTTTGACGAAGACTGCAGATGACCATCAGGACAGCTTTCTGGATGAAGTGATTGACAGTGTGCATAGAAACTTCTACGTGGATGACTGCCTGAAAAGCTCACCATCTGTGGAGAAAGCCATAAAGATTGTTAATGACCTTGGTGAACTTTGTCAGAAAGGAGGCTTTCATCTTACACAGTGGATCGGCAACAGTTGTGAAGTCCTGCAAGCAATTCCTGAGAAGGACCACTCTAAAAATGTGAGTGAGCTCAATTTGGACAGGGACCAACTCCCAATGGAAAGAGCCTTAGGGCTCCAATGGTGTATGACACGTTCAATTTCCGCATGGACTGCAAAGAACGGATGCAAACTCAACGTGGGATTTTATCAGTTGTCAGTTCAGTGTATGATCCCGTAGGGTACCTTGCACCAATTACTCTTCCAGCCAAGCACATTTTAGAGAGTTGTGAAGAAAGAAGTATGGCTGGGATGAAGAAATTCCTCAAGTCCTAAGACAACAGTGGATCAATTGGTTGACTGACCTGAAAGGGCTTGCAATGTTCAGAGGGAGCAGGTGCTTGAAACCACACGACTTTGGACCACCTGTTCATGCCCAGTTGCACCACTTTGCTGATGCCAGTGAAGGAGGGCATGGCATAGTAACATACCTGAGGTTACAGAATGAACCAGGCGATGTACATGTTTCTTTCCTTCTTGGAAAAGCCAGAGTGGCACCACTTATCTTCTGGGCCTGGACGTATAGGCAAATGGACTCACAAAAGGCAGAGCCAAGGGCAGATCTGTGGGCCAGCTGCCCACTCGCCCGAGACAAGGCATATAAGGGCAAAAAGAGCATAAGTTAAGAGTCCAAGAGAGCTAGAGGCGTAAGAGAAGTGACATACTTTGGGCGTCTTCTTGTTTTGTAGTCTTCTATAAAAGGGGAGGCGAAGTTCGATGTCAACGGTATGAAACTTTACTCCACCCACCCTAGATCTATTCTGTCTTAACTTTCTTTTCTAAAGAATTAATTTAGGTAATTAAGTTTATCATATGTCTAATGCTTCCATATTTAATAGGTGGCATTCCCTGCTGCAGACGATACCCAACACCTTATAAAGACAGTCATAGACTTTGTTAACCTAGGTTTAAATGGCAATTATATACAACAGCTTAATATGACAATACGCATACATATTTACGGAATATGTCTGTGTATATATGCATATGTGTACATATATGCACAGCAAATTAATGAGTAAATCACAGTAAACTCAATACATATCAGGGTTGATCACAGGGATGTCTCTGTCTCTCCCCTAAGAGGGAAAAAAAACAAGCACATACACATAACGTGCATGTGTGTGTGTGTGTGTGTGTGTGTGTGTGTGTGTGTGTGTCCACAGTGTCACAATTGGGGAATCTGTAAACAGTTCATAAACTTACCCCATGCATATAGATCTCTGCATGTAGTATATCTATATATCCATATACACTGATCAGCCATAACATTATGACCACCTGCCTAATATTGTGTAGGTCCCCCTTTTGCCGCCAAAACAGCCCTGACTCGTCAAGGCATGGACTCCACTAGACCTCTGAAGGTGTCCTGTGGTATCTGGCACCAAGACGTTAGCAGCAGATCCTGTAAGTCCTGTAAGTTGTGAGGTGGGGCCTCCATGGATCGGACTTGTTTGTCCAGCACATCCCACAGATGCTCGATTGGATTGAGGTCTGGGGAATTTGGAGGCCAAGTCAACACCTTAAACTCGTTGTCGTGTTCCTCAAACCATTCCTGAACCATTTTTGCAGTGTGGCAGGGCGCATTATCCTGCTGAAAGAGGCCACTGCCATTAGGGAATATCGTTTCCATGAAGGGGTGGACTTGGTCTGCAACAATGTTTAGGTAGGTGGTACGTGTCAAAGTAACATCCACATGAATGGCAGGACCCAAGGTTTCCCAGCAGAACATTGCCCAAAGCATCACACTGCCTCCACCGGTTTGCCTTTTTCCCACAGTGCATCCTGGTGCCATGTCTTCCCCAGGTAAGCGACGCACATGCACCCGGCCATCCACATGATGTAAAAGACATGATGTAAACGTGATTCATCAGACCAGGCCACCTTCTTCCATTGCTCCGTGGTCCAGTTTTGATGCTCACGTGCCCATTGTAGGCACTTTCGGCGGTGGACAGGGGTCAGCATGGGCACCCTGACCGGTCTGCGGCTACGCAGACGCACTGCGGCTACGCAGACCGGTCAGGGTGCCCATGCTGACCCCTGTCCACTGCCGAAAGTGTTCTTTTATTACAAGCAATGATCACATTTGTTATGTGCAAATGCATGTTCAATTTTCCTGTTTTATTAGCTATTAAGCAAAACCAGACACCCTATCTTTATCTGGATTAGTAGATACGTGTACAGTTCTTGTTAGTTCAGGGTGTATTGTTCCTCCTCCTCCATCAAACATCAGCATGTTACAAAACTTCAGTACTTTTCAGAGGGTTAGTTAAACATATCATATTAATTAATGTACATTTAATTCAGTATGGCAAAGTCAGTTCCTTTGTTCTTGGTGTCATGAGTTCAAAGTTTTGAATCTTCTGCCCATATCCTGGAATGTGGGAATATTAGACTAGATGGCTCCAGGCCTGTCGTAAATTGGGAAATTGTCACTTATTGTCAACTTCCCATTAATGTCATCCCTGAATCCTGGTGGGGCATGTTGTATGGCACAGAGGCCATGTGGGCAACACTTCAGGGAAGGTAAATTCCTTTCTTAATGATGTAAAATTATTCATTATCAGGCTCATTATCATGCTACAAGGCCTAAGACAGTTTATCTGGCTAGCTTTTTAACATGCTAACATTGTGGCTTTCAAGCTAAAATGCTGCTTTCATGTCCACTTGCCTTTGACTTTATATGCTATGACCTGGTTGACGGAGAATGTTGTTATATACATGTATGCTGTAGGTTCAATTCAATTCAGTTTTATTTATATAGCGCCATATCATAACAAAGTTATCTCAGGGCACTTTTTCGAGTAGAGCAGGTCTAGACCGACTCTTTATATTTACAGAGACCCAACAGTTCCCACCATGAGCAAGCACTAGGCGACAGTGGCAAGGAAAAACTCCCTTTTAACAGGTAGTAACCTCGAGCAGAACCAGGCTCTGGGTGGGCGGTCATCTGCCTCGACTGGTTGGGTTGAAGGGGGGGGCGGGAGAGAGAGAGCAGGAGGAAAGAGAACATACAGCAGCACAATACAGTTCTACATAGGGATGTAAAGTAATAGTTGTGGTAATGGTATTGATGATAACACCAACAGAAATAATACTAAGAGCAATATTATAATAGTAATACTAATAGTAAGCGCAATAACAGTAATAGCAGCAGTGGGTGTAGAGCAGGAGCACGGGGGCAGCAGGTGGCCTGCAACCATAGATCCAGACTCTACAGCTCCGGAGGAAGAAACACCTGCAGAAAGCAACAGAAGGAGAGAGAAAGAGGAGAGAAAGCACACAACTACGGGAAGAAGTTGAATTAGTAACAAGCATTGATGGGATATGAGGGCATACAGATGGAGAGGAAGAGGAGGAGAGAGGAGAGAGGAGCTCAGTGCATCAAAGGAAGTCTCCCGGCAGTCTAGGCCTATAGCAGCATAACTAAGGGGTGGCTCAGGGCTCACCTGAGACAGCCCTACTATAAGCTTTATCAAAGAGGAAAGTCTTAAGCCTACTCTTAAATGTGAGGAGGTTGTCCGCCTCCCGTACACAAACTGGGATCTGGTTCCACAGGAGAGGAGCTTGATGGCTGAAGACTCTGGTTCCCATTCTACTTTTAGAGACTCTAGGAACCACAAGGAACCCTGCATTCTGGGAGCGCAGTGCTCTAGTGGGGTAACAGGGTACTATGAGCTCTTTAAGATATGATGGTGCCTGACCATTTAGGACTTTGAAGGTGAGGAGAAGGATTTTAAATTCTATTCTGGATTTTACAGGGAGCCAGTGTAGAGAAGCTAATATTGGAGAAATATGATCTCTTTTTCTGGTTCTTGTCAGTAAACGTGCTGCAGCATTCTGGATCAGCTGGAGAGTCTTAAGGGACTTATTGGGGCAGCCTGATAATAGAGAATTGCAATAATCCAGCCTAGATGTAACAAATGCATGGACTAGTTTTTCTGCATCTGTTTGAGACAGGATGTGCCTGACTTTTGCAATGTTACGTAAGTGAAAAAAGGCAGTCCTTGAAGTTTGTTTTATGTGGGAGTTAAAGGACATATCCTAATCAAAGATAACTCCAAGATTCCTTACGGTGTCGCTGGAGGCCAGGGCAATGCCATCTCGAGAAACTATGTCTTTAGATAATGTGTTTCGAAGGTGTTCGGGGCCAAGTACAATAACTTCGGTTTTGTCTGAGTTTAACATCAGAAAATTGCAGGTCATCCAGGTTTTTATGTCCTTAAGGCATGCTTGAAGTTTAGCTAATTTATTGGTTTCATCTGGCTTGATCGATAAATATAATTGGGTATCATCTGCATAACAATGAAAATTTATGGAGTGCTTCCTAATAATATTGCCTAAAGGAAGCATATATAAGGTGAATAGAATTGGTCCAAGCACAGAACCTTGTGGAACTCCATGACTAACTTTGGCGTGCATAGAGGATTCATCATTAACATGTACAAACTGATATTGATCTGATAAATAGGATTTAAACCAGCTTAGTGCGGTGCCTTTAATGCCAATTAAATGTTCTAGTCTCTGTAATAGAATGTGATGGTCAATGGTATCGAATGCGGCACTAAGATCTAATAAGACAAGTACAGAGACAAGTCCTTTGTTGGATGCAATTAGAAGGTCATTTGTAACTTTCACCAGTGCTGTCTCTGTGCTATGATGCACTCTAAATCCGGACTGAAAATCCTCAAACAGCTTGTTGTTGTGTAGAAAGTCACACAACTGATTGGCGACTGCTTTCTCAAGGATCTTAGAGAGAAAAGGAGGGTTAGATATAGGTCTATAATTTGACAAAACCCTGGATCAAGAGTGGGCTTTTTAAGAAGAGGTTTAATTACAGCTACTTTAAAGGACTGTGGCACATTAGATTAGATTAGATTAGATTCAACTCTATTGTCATTGCACATGTCACAGGTACAAGGCAACGAAATGCAGATAGCATCTAACCAGAAGTGCATAAGCAGTAGAATAACATAATGAATATAAATATACAGGGTATATGAATATTTACAGTATATACAGAAAGTATACATAAAGTGCAGAATGTGCGGTTTGAATGTACAGTAGTGCAATGATATTATTTAGTGCAAACATAGCCTTTTAATAAGGACAGATTGATCATATCTTGTAAAGAAGTGCTAACTAAGGGTAAAACTTCTTTAAGCAGCCTAGTTGGGACGGGGTCTAAGAGACACGTTGATGGCTTAGATGAGGAAATCATGGAAGTTAGTTGATTAAGGTTGATGGGAGAAAAGCAGTCTAAATGTACATCAGGTTTTACAGTTGTTTCTAAGGTTCCTGTGTTTGAAGATAAGTCAGTACCAACTGAGGGCAGGAGGGTGCTGAATTTTGTCTCTAATAGTAAGACTTTTATCATTAACAAAGCTCAAAGTCATTACTGCTAAGGTCTATAGGAATACATGGCTCAACAGAGCTGTGACTCTGTCAGCCTGGCTACAGTGCTGAACAGAAACCTGGGGTTGTTCTTATTTTCCTCTATTAATGATGAGTAGTAGGCTGCTCTGGCATTATGGAGGGCCTTCCTATACATTTTAAGACTATCTTGCCAGGCTAAACGTGATTCTTCCAGATTGGTGGAATGCCATTTCCTTTCAAGCGTTCGCGATGTTTGCTTTAATTTGCGGGTTATACCATGGAGCTAACCTCCTCTGTTTTATTATCTTCTTTTTTAGAGGGGCGATAGAGTCAAGTGTTATTCGTAGTGAGCCTGCAGTACTATCAACAAGATGATCAATTTGGGAGGGACTAAAGTTAGCATAGGAGTCATCTGTTACATTGAGACATGGAACTGAATTAATATAAGTACGGTCTGTAAGTACGTCACATTAAGAGCTTTAAAAACACCTCCTATATGATGATGTAGCTTTCTGCAGGTGCTGTCTCTATGTCTGGATGGAAGAATGAACCTAGACCATCAGACTACTAAATGAGTGAGTAATTATTCTTGAAGAATTCCAAAACTCTGAACCACCACATATATATGTAATTTAGTGTTACTAAAAGAGACAACAGTGTAGATTGCAGGGCTTGTAGTAAGTTCTTTATGGAGGAGTTAAGGCCTATTGGGAACCATCTGCGCTTAAAATACACTTTGTTTTAAATGTGCCTGGGGTTTATTGTAGAGAAAGAGTTATATCCAGAACCCATTCACACCATGTACCAGCAGACTGTATTTCTTGCTCAATTTGATGCCTCGCATAAAGCTTTCTTTTGTTGTTGTTTGTGGTGTTAATGAGGGAGGGGCAAGTGCTGCTTTTTTTACCTTCCCCACCCAGATTTATCTGGGTGATTGAACCAACGACCTTCCGACCACAAGCTTGCTTCTCTAACCTTTAGCCCGCCACTGCCCCAAAGAGTATATAAATAAAAAAATAGTATATAAAAAAAAAGAAATGTATATATAAAAAAGTAGTGTATAGACAAGAATTATTCATTAAAACTTAACAACTCAGTGGCAATTGTTTTTTTACATCACTCCTAGACAATGCACTAAAGAAATTAGTTCAGTGTGAAAGTTTTGTGGCATGTATTTTTCCAAGCATTTTTACCCGCTGATGTCACAATGAATAGTAATAGATAAATGTTAGGATTTTGTCTGCTGTGACCACTGTGTAATACAAAGTGTATTATTTTACAATTCATGTAGGCCCAATGTTATTATTTATGTTTATTTCTTTATAGGGACAGAAGTATAGAAGACTCACTGCTACATATCAAAGCATTTATTGGCCAAGCAACATTTGTCTAGATGGACTTCCATGAAAAATGCATATACATTGCAATAGAAAATACATGTGTAATTATACAAAACACAAGCAATAAATATATTATAGTAGATAGTTATAGGGCTTGAAAATCAATGTTTTGGCTTGTGGCAATTAACTTTCCAGAAACACTCTTTGGTCAATCTCTGTTGAACTTAAATTAATGTATTTATTACAGTACTGGCGCCAGGAAGCAGACTCCACACATCAGAGGCTACACAGGGTCTACTTGATAACCTGCCTTTCACTAGCCTATACCCCAGGCTGCCCTTAGAACAAGGTCATAAAGAGGGGTGTTTACAGCTCTTCTTAGCTATCTTGTCTTTCTTAAACAACAAAATCCAGTCAGAACAAGCATATCTCAAGAAACTGAGACATGCCGAGGTCTTCTAATCTTTATGACTGGAGCGTCTGAACATTCTCTCATGTCAAAGGTTGCAATGCCCTTTTTGTTTTTGTTTCCTATTCCACCACGATCCACAATTAGTTTAATTTTATTCCAGCTGAGAAAACCACCTCCGTTTCCTTTGTGCATTGCATTGTGGGAGAAGATGGGAGAATAGAAATTAAGGGGTTTTAGTCTTCATGTTTTTAGTATACTTTATTTTGTCACTTTTCCAGTGTGAATAAACTACATCAAAACATGCTTAGAATTAGTATGTAGTATGGATTTGGGACACAGCATTGGTGTATCATTGTTGGGAGTGACAAGGTTGGAGCCTAGATGCTAAATATCAACGGCATACGTATTCAACATTCACATGATAATCCATTCCATATATGATCCAAAAATAAAAGTTGTCATATAAACTGTCATTATAGCTCTTCCAACCTGAATTCATCCTTGTTCTAATTTTTCCATAAAGTAAAATCCAAGTCTTAATTGTTTTGTTGATAGCCAGCTTTGAAGTTTTTAAATGGCTGTGTCTCTTGAGTGTTACTACTCAGTTCTTCAGCAGTACTTTAGCTGTTGTTAGGCCATATTCAGACAGAATCAGGCGCTGCGGCAAAAACACAGATTTTCCCATTCATTTGAACCAGGGTACTGCGTTCAGGCTGCAGCGATGGGGGCCAAAAAGGGTGCCGCAAAGAAACGCAGCGGCCTGCAGTGAAAAGTTAAAACAGAATCAACTTATGGAGAAACGCAACGCAACGTCACGCTGCGCCAGCCAATCATGCTGGCGATCAGACCGGTAGACGCCCAGGTGAAAAAGAACTTTGTTTACCTATAGCATTGTAGCATTAGCTGTTTAACTTAATATTCCGCTATTTACTGAGCAACTGTGAATATGGAAGAGAGAGTGATCGATAGGCGCCGTAATGAGTGTTCCACTGTTCAACCCTGCCACGAGGGAGTACAAAGACGTTAATCGCCGTGCAGTCCCTTGGTCTTCAAGCTGGGATTGCTGGTTAGTAACAGACACTCCCACACCGCCGCACAACCCTGTGGCGAATTGCCGCAACGCCTGATTCCATCTGAAACTGGCCTTAGGCAGTCTGCTCCTGCTGTTCCCCCTTAGAACTATGACTATTCAAAGGGAACATCCTCCAAACAGCACCCATGTCTACGTTCTTTCGGAAGGTGTCCGTGGTGAAATAATATGCAATGGGATCTAATACTGTGTTGAGACATGCTACCATCAGGCTGTAGTGGTAAGCAGCCAGCATGGGGCATGGTATACTTTCTCTATACAGAAACAGGAGAACCAGGGTGGCATGGTAAGGAAGGAAGCTGAGTAGGAAAATGAGAAGGCTTGTGGCAATCATCCTCTTGATCTTTCTGCTGTCCACCAGGTTGGTCTGGACCACAGTGCTTTGTCGGATAGCACGGACCAAACCCCAGGAGCAGATCAACATGATTACTAACGGGACCCCAAACCCCATAAATAGCGTGGGTAAAACCACCATGGGTTGGGTGGCATAGACTGGAATGTTATCAAAACAATGCTCATTGGAAATGTCTCTGGGCTTGGAGAGGTAGATGGGCAGGCTGGCACCAAAGGTGAGCATCCATATTCCGAGACAAACCAGCGGTGCTTTCTTTCTCCCTTCCTGGATACATGTTGACATAGGGAAGGTGACAGCCATGCAACGGTCAAAGCAAATGCAAGTGAGGAGAAAGATGCTCCCATACATGTTGGCCTTCAGGACCAAACCAAGGCCATCACAAAGCCACTGAGGAAGGCCAGCAAATCCCAGATGGTAGTAGATTCTCATGGGCAACGTGAGGATGAGCAGTACATCTGCTATGGCTAGGTTGGTCATGTAGACAATGGTTTGTGATTTGGATTTGGTGTGACTGAAGAAAAAGACCAGTGCTATGAGATTAAAAATGAGACCCACAATGGAGATGAAGGAGTACATGCCCACAGGGAAGATGTTGGTGTGGCCTGTACTGTTGTTGTGGCAGGCAGTGGAGGTGTTGATGAACATTATGCCTTGAAAGACAGACGAGAGAGAAGAGTGGTTAGACAAAGTATTAAGTGGTTGTGAGCGTAATTATGTCCTCTCTAAGCAGCAAAGACACATCTTAACATTCATCCTTGTTGGTCATATGGATTGTTTTTAAAGGCACTGACAAATTACCTATTTTGTCATTCACATATGAGAAGTTGCGGAGAGGAGAGATGACAAGCAGAATAAAAGAGCTAAAAGGACAAGGGACATGAACATTGAGGTTATTTCCTTATTTTAAAACTTCAAAACACCAGCTCCCCAAAGTTATTGTAATGTATATGATCCTCTCTGGTGTTAAATAGCCTACATGGTGTTTTAATTGATTTTGGCCATCTCTTCTGAGAAACTGGCAGAGTTTGTCCATTTAGATTGGCTGCTATCACCTCTGTCCAGCAAGTTAAAGGAGAGGCTTTACAAGCTAAAGAAAGATACCACTTTAGGCTTTAAAACATGAGGACACCTTGCTTGCTGGATCACTCTTACAGCTGAAATTATATGTGCCTATAGTATACAGTATTATGAAAGGGCTGCTTTGAGTTCTTTTAACTGGCATGTTCATGCAACAATTTGATTTGGATTTCAATTAATTAAACTTCATTACTGCAGCATAGGCACAAGAAATAGTGGTTTACCTCCATTGCATTCATGTCATATAGTTCAAACAGTAATTATGAGCAGCCAAGTGGGAACAATTATCACAACACAGTTGCAAACATGGGGAATATCTCTCAGTTGCCTAAAAGAGGTACAGAAGTGTCATCTATCCCTTAGCAAAATAACTGCAATGCCTCCATCACTGGCAGGCAGTGACACCTAAGTTAAATCCATTATTAACACTAAGGGAAACAATTTGGGTGATTACAAAGGAGCTATACACTGTTTGTGTCTGGTTTCACTTGTTACCGAACTGCTCTAATATGTAAAAGGAGAAAAATGTAGTAGGCTTAGTTTATATTCATCTGGTGGGACTACAAGGGTAGCAATGGGGTAACCATCTTAGACTAATGCTTGAATGCTCCCAAGTGACAAATGACTTGGTTTTCCTGTTTCCTTCAGTATTAGATCAGATTTTGCTGTTAATTATGTAAATGTCCAGTCTGTGGTCTTTGTAGTAGTGCAACCCTATCTATGCCATCATGACTGACATAGAAATGATTGTTTGTTTATGCTAATTCAAGACGGAATGACACAGGCCTCTGCAGATGATGCACAAACTGTGAGGCCGCACAGAGTCTTTTATGGTCATCGCATTCTCTGTACAAGAGTTATGAGTAATGAGTAATTACTTAAAGTAATTAGTTCACTTTTGAGAACAGCAGACATGCTGCAACTGTTGTATTCTAAACACGTGCTGATGTCTCCATTTATAACATTTTATGAAAACAAGCTGTACATATTGTGAACATATGTCCCAACTTGATCATCATTGTTGATAGTGCTGCAGGCTTACTGCGAATGACACTTGCCTCTATTGCCCCTCTAAGAACGAAGATAATAAAACAAAGTTAGGTCCATTGTATAACCCCCAAACCCACAAATTAAAGCAAACATCTCGAAAACTTGAAAGGAAAGAATCACGTTTAGTCTGGCAAGATAGTCTTCAAACATATGGGAAGGCCATCCGTAATGCCAGAGCAGCCTATTACTCATCATTAATAGAGGAAAATAAGAACTCCCCCAGGTTTCTGTTCAGCACTGTAGCCAGGCTGAGAGAAAGTCACAGCTCTATTGAGCCATGTATTCCTATAGCCCTCAGTAGTAACGACTTCATGAGCTTCTTTAAAGGTGAAATATATGAGATACCGAACAATAATATAGCACCAAACAACTATTTGCTATGTAATGGCGTCCTGATCAGAGAATGACGTCACACTCCCTCTGTGTGTGTTGTTCTCAGAGCTGCTCTGTTTTTTGTTTTGAAATCCGGGATGGCTGTGCATGCATGTTAGTGCATGTTAGTGCACGTGAGGCCCTCCGCATTTATAAAGACTGAGAGAGTGACACCCACGCAGCATTGTAAAAGCGAGATGGCACACTGCAGTTCAAAGCGTTCAGCTGAAGGTATTCATTCATTCTGAGCTGACTCAATCACTACCAACCATAGTTGAATATTTACTATTACTATTTATTTATAGATTATTTATAGGCGGTTTTGGTGAGTTTTATTTTGTTTCTGTCAAGTTTGAAGTGTGTTTTACGATCTGCTAGGTAAAATTAGTGTTTTTGACAGTGGGGTTTGGTGGCTTTAAGATGAGCGATACAACGGCTGTTTCTGGTTAGGGGGAGGTGTGGCCAATGTGCTGATTTGTTTTGGTCTGAGATGCTGGTGCTAGTGCAACATCTTGTGACAGCGAATATTGTATAAGAACCTTTAATGATAAAATTCTAACCGTTAGACAAAATTCACCACCTCCTGCCCTCAGCCGGTACCGACTTATCTTCAAACACAGGAACCTTAGAAACAGCTGTACAACATGACATACGTATATTTAGACTGCTTATCTCCCATCAACCTTCATCAACTAACTTCAATGATTTCTTCATCAACGCCATCAACGTGTCTCTTAGACCCCGTCCCAACTAGGCTGCTTAAAGACGTTTTACCCTTAGCACTTCTTTACTAGATATGATCAATCTGTCTTTATTAAAAGGCTATGTACCACAGTCCTTTAAAGTAGCTGTAATTAAACCTCTTCTTAAAAAGCCCACTCTTGATCCAGGGGTTTTAGCCAACTATAGACCTATATCTAACCCTCCTTTTCTCTCTAAGATCCTTGAGAAAGCAGTTGCCAATCAGTTGTGTGACTTTCTACACAACAATAAGTTATTTGAGGATTTTCAGTCAGGATTTAGAGTGCATCATAGCACAGAGCACTGGTGAAAGTTACAAATGACCTGTCTCTGTCTTGTTAGATCTTAGTGCTGCATTCAACACTATTGATCATCACATCCTATTGCAGAGACTGGAACATTTAATTGGCATTAAAGGAACTGCACCAAGTCCTATTTATCAGATGGATATCAGCTCACCTGAGTCAGCCCTGATATAAGCTTTATCAAAGAGGAAACTTTTGTCCTTAGATATGCTGCTATAGGCCTACACAGCCGGAAGACTTCCCATGATGCACTGAACTCCTCTCTCCTCCTCTCCCTCTCCATCTGTACACATTCTTATCCCATTAAAGCATGTTACTAACGCGACATCTTCTCTCTCCGGTAGTTGTGTACTTTATCTCCTCTCTCCTCTCTCTCTCTCTCCCTCTCTCTCTCTCTCTCTCTCTCTCTCTCTCTCTCTCTCTCTCTCTCACTCTCCTTCTGTTGCTTTCTGCAGGTATTTCTGCCTCCAGAACTGTAGAGTCTGGATCCATGGTTGCAGGCCACCTGCTGCCCCCATGTTCCTGCTCAACACCTGCTCTTACAATTAGTATTATAAGTGTTATTATTACTATTATTATTTGTTCTCTTTCCTCCTGCTCTCTCTCTTTCTCTCTCTCTCTCTCTCCCCCCGTCTGTTATGATTTTACACTTTATAAACAAAACTGAATTCAACTGAAATGAACTGAAAGTCCTTAAAAATGTACTAATTTTCAATTTCAAAAATGCTTTACAAACTTTTCCTTTGAATCTGCATGCTCCTGCAAGCTAAGTGCACACTGCAGAGAAACAGTACATCCTTATTTATTAGATTACCCATTTCATGACAAAAACAAGAAAACACAGTCATTTTCCTTCTCAATAAATTGAAAAAAAAATGGAATTCTGACCTGTTTTACCATCTTCTGGTTTGAATGAAATAATTGAATGATACGATACAAGGAATATTACTAAATTAATATTACTAAATTAACTTCACTTGATTTTTCTTAATATGACTCCTGAGTCCAATTTTTAACCCCCTGTATATGGGTTCCTCTCTTGCTGATCTTTGATCTTTGACATTGAAATACTGTCATCTTTTAAGTTGATATGGTGGAGTTGTTAGCAAGTAGATGCTTTTTTACACATCCAGCACTTACAGATAAATATTATCATTTATATTTGGAGTCATGTTTTTTGTCCACCGTATGAATGTCCAACATTCACTCTCTTTTAGCTCTGTTTTTTGGTCTCTACCGACTCATGAGGGAAATGTTCACCAGCTAGTTTCTAACTGTGTTTGTCTGTTGTAAAGCAGGTAGTGTACAGTGGATTTTTGGAGATTTTTTCTTTTTTTGGGGGGGGGTAAAGTTGTGGGCCGGACAGCTAAACAATGAGCAGAAACTCGCTATGATGCTCCAGCTAAGGGGAGCTACAGATTCAGGTGATAATTCTCTGTAGGTTCATCACTATGAGAGACCCCTTTCACATTGTCCTTTGTTTTCATATTGTCATTTGATACATTGTACAAAAATATCTATTATAGCTGCTTTAACTATGTCATAGGCCTACTTCACTATAGCTATACTATATACTATATATGACTATAACTGCTGCATTACTCTAACATGCATTGATCAAAGTGCTTATATGCCAACACGTGAGGGAAAACAGATTAAATTGATTAAATTAAAATCTTCATACCATCATCTGACATATGTGGAAGAATAATTCTTAAAATATAATGTATATTTATATTTATTGGTGATTAGATCTAAAAGGAGGTTCCAATACATACTTCAAAATGTATTTATTTAATATATTTTTTCACTGTGGTCTAATGTAATATCCATAAAACTACAAGATCTCTTTCCTCATTGTAGCCTGCAGTTCTTGGTGGAAAGCAGAACTCAACTGTGTTACTTGCATTTATGCACTCAGCAACAAATGCTCTACTTCCTCTGCAGAAAATGTAACACTATCTCACCAAACATTTGGTTTTCAAATTTGGAAAATTTGCATTTTGTACATGTAATATTTTCACCAGTAATTTATTTCTTTGGTTGTCAAACTTTTAAAGGTTTTTATATGCAACACATATGGTGGGTAAGAGAGAGAAGACTCTGTTTTCATCTGCATTCAAGGCTTTTTTTTTTGCATTTATTTGTAACTAATAATTCCTCTGCTCTGAATATTAATTTCTACAACTTTATGATTCTCAAGCAAAAACACACAGCACACATGTACCCATGAGTCATTTTCCATCAGCACGTGCCTTTTTCTGGTTTGACAGATTTGTGCCTACTCTGAAATTGAATGATGCACATGCAGTGCAGTAGTACAGTTTACAGTAAATGTATATAATGAGCTGAGAATGTGACTTTACCTGTTGGACGATCAAAAAAGGTGAAGATACAGAAGAAAAGGAAGATGCGTGTGTTTCTGTCACCCCACCACACTGATATCTCCGTGTTTGTGAGATTCAGCACAGGAAGTTGACCAATCATTCGATCTCTCTTTCTCTTTGTGAGTCTTCATGTATGTGTGTACTACTTTCTGTACACGTGCTAATGCTGCTAATGTCAAAATGTAGCCAACACAATTTTTACATTCTAGCTATGGATATTTATTTTCATATCCAAATTTTTGTCTTTTGCAAAAAGAGACCCGATCCAATCCAAAGACCAAGACCAGAAGACCAAAAACAAATTTAAAAAAATTAAAATGTAAATGATGAATTCAAGAAGACTATTTTGCTGCAGACAAAATTAGACAAAATCGAGTCTTAAACGTGCATGTGATTCACTGAATAAGTTTTAATGTAAATAATACTGATTTGACTTAGTACATTATTTGATATTTAAATTTTATTTTGTTAGAGAGGGCCCTCTAGCGGCTAATAAATTAACAACATTGTCTACCGTAATGACAGAAGACCTCCTCGTAAATGTTTCTGTAATGCAATGCCGATAGCGTATATACCTTATTTAGAAAAAGGGGTATTTGTGTCATGCATATAACGGACATGTACCCGCTCAGATGGAGTGGGCAATAGTTTATATTATTATTGATTTCAGTTATTTAACGGTAGACCTCGTGGCGCAACGGTAGCGCGTCTGACTCCAGATCAGAAGGTTGCGTGTTCAAATCACGTCGGGGTCAAGTTTTTTTTCATGGGTTGTCTCGTTTGTTCATGACTATCTACAGGCACACGATGTAGTTATTGGAAGGGGAATTGTGGGGGCTATGACCCTTTACTGTCAAGTTCACCCATTTTGCACTAGCCTATGTTTAAGAGGAGAATTTCTTGTCTCTGGGGTCACCACCCACATTTTGTTTAATATGAACATGAGGTGGGAGATTTCTGAAATGATCATATTTGCAGTGGTGGAAGACGTACTCAAATTATGAGAGAAAAATGGCAATATTATACTGTAAAAATAGTAGGCTTACAAGTCCACCATTCAAAGTTTCAATTCAAAAGTATGCATAAACAGTAACAGCAAAAATGTACTGATATAAGTATCAAAACAAAAACAAAAAACATTTTATTTTAGGAAGTGGAAAGAGTAGAAAAGACAAAGATATATTATATGTACCTTTAATGTTTCTATGTTACTGTATTTATCACACCTTAGTTTTACATGCTATTTATAGTTTGTTTTATTTATTTTTACCTAATATTATTATTAAATTTTTTGCCATGTCCCATGCTGGATTGAATCTTTGTTTTTTTATTTGTTTTCCTTTTTTCCCAGTTTTGTGTATATTTGCCCATTAACACAATGACACACACATATATATATATATATATATATATATATATATATAATATTATATTACAGGTTTGTTTTATTGTTTTAATGTTGTAGTTGGTGGAGGCAGAGCAAATTTTACTACTTAATCCACTGTTAATTTAGTTTAATCTGTAACAATGCAACATATTTTGTAAAATGGTCATTTATTTTGGCTGTAAAATGGTAATCTCCAAATTATATAGTTATTATATAATTATATATAATAATATTTTTAAGCATCAGTCTTTCAATCAGTGTAATCTGAGAACAATGAAATAGTTAAGAAAGTAATATTCATAGATAATTCCAGTCATTCCTTTTGAAAAATGTATAATAATGATGACGATTTGGGGCACAAAGGGAAAACCAGAGGACAGCTTAACCATGAGTAATCTGTATTCATTAGGACTCTTTACCCCTATCCCATCACCCCCTGGTGCAACCAATTATGACAATGGTGATGATAAAGGTAATGATGTTAATGATGATGACAGAATTGACTTCTTCTTCAAGAAGTCATGGTGTGTTGTAGTTCATCTTACTGTTGAAAGAAGACAGAGTTAGAGTTAGTGTTAGTTTACATGCCTGGACCACAGTTCAATCATACACACTGACAATACCTGGTGTCAGTGTCATTGGGCAAGACACCAGATCCCTACCACCTTAATAGCAATTGACTGTGACCACAGTCAGGCAGTCAAAGTAAATTCTCCCTACATAAATGGTTTATGTAAGCATCATTATGTAAGCAAGTTAAACCCACAACAAAGAACTGGCAACCATTTGAGGTTTTCATTCTAGATATGAAAACATTTCACAGAAGCCTGCAGAGTAGGAAAGTGAGCAGAGCCACTAGTTCTGGAAGCTTTTTCCCCTGTGTTCATTTGCATTTTTGAGGGTTTACTTGTAAGGGTGACACAAAGAAAAGAACAGGCTCTACTTTTTAAATCAAATCTCACAATAGTCCCTGAGGATGTAACTAGCCAGGATGCAGTTGAAGTTTTCTTTCAATCTAATGTTAGTTCACCCTGATTTGTGGTACTATTTGGTCAGTGGATCAGTTTTAAATATTGCTCATGGTGTCTTTAAGTGATTTGTGGTACAACTACAGTTGCTTCCCAATAAAAGCCTCCCAGTGGTTCACTGGTGGAGAGCTTTAAATGTGAAGCAGCAGCAGCAGGAAATGTTTAAAGAGGGGCTCAACCCTACTTAGCCAGGAGAGGTGGTTCTTGGGCTCTAGCCCTTAAGTTGAACGGCAGTTCAACTCTACCAGTGAGATCACTTCTACCTGTGCAGCAGATCCACATCTGAGGAATACAAATTCTGGTTTATTTAAAATGATTCCACACCTTAGTTTTGTTTTGTTTTATTTCATTTATTTATTTATTTATTTTTACCTAATATTATTATTACATTTTTTGCCATGTCCCATGCTGGATTGAATCTTTGTTTTTTTATTTGTTTTCCCTTTTTCCTAGTTTTGTGTATATTTGCCCACTTCATATTCTACCGATTCTGAAGGCAGAGTTATAGGTTCAGCATGTCTCCTGACTGCAGCCATTGTTGTGTACATACTGCTGCACTCTCACCTGCAGGGAATTGCCATTGCAGAGGCTGCAGTTTGATCTGTAGACAAATTTACAGCAAGCACATGAGACAGCCACCTGGAAGATTGATGCTACCACAGGTAAAATGGTGGATTCCTTTGTACAATGCTGGCCATGTGGTGATTGTGCAGTTAACCACAGTGTCATAAAAGCTGATTGGTTGATCCAACTTCCTGTCAGGAAGCAGGTTCAAAACAGAAAAGAAAAAACATGTTCAAGTTATACCCAGCGCAAACGTTTTGAAGGACACCTGTCAACGCCCAGCGTTTGTCCAGGTGTGTGGATGTTTAAAAATGGGCAAGGTTTGAACTTCTAAGTACCACACCATGAATATCTTCAAGGAGAGACTTGACTGAAGGTGTATGCTGTTTGTACGATTTAACATGTCAAGACTACAAAGACATGCAAATGACACAGAGTTTTTGCAAAGGGATCAGACCAGAGGAGGTTTTTTTTACTTGTCTTTGAGTGTGTCCTTTTAGAACAAATAGAAACATTTTGGCCTTTAGTTCATACAGTCTAGCTCCTTTAGTCTGCTCTGGTCTCACCTCTTTGCTGGAGCAGCTCCCACAGATACATCCAAACAGTCCATTAACCATCTGGATGAGACAGAGGACAACCTCCACGCATGCTGCCACAAGCAGAGTGGAGAACAGTCCCACATTGAATTCAACCACATTCTCTGGAACTATACACCACTTCCACATGTCCCTGTCAGTCAGGTAGCTCCCATTACTGGAAAGGATGAAAATTAGTAGTGTAGTCAAATATTACAGTGATACATTTTAAAGTATTATTTTATAAATACAGTTGTCCACAGTTTCAAGTAAAAATATTAAATGTATGCCATCTGTCCATAAAGACTGTCTGTACCTATTAGCAAAGGGGGTCCCCCATTGTGAAATGAGGTTGTTTGCATTGCTCCAGTAGCACATTGGCCCATTAGCAAGGCCCAGGGCAGCAACACTCAGACTGTACACAGCCCCCACCACACCAGCTGCTGCAAAACCAATGGACAGAAACATCTGCATGGAGCACACACAGTGGAGTCAGTGCTGTAAGTAACAGATTCAACCATGACACTGTAACTGCCCAACTGTTTGGAGATAATTTGACTTTTTTCATACCAGAGTCATGCTCAACTATACATTTTTGGTGTTTGCAGAAACATTCGTTTTTATAGAGCTACTTTTTATTTTTTACAGAGCTTACGTTACAGTACTAACAGCTGTTTTGGAAAACTAACTAACCGTGAAGAGTTCAAAATTCAAAATGTTTGTTTTGTGTGTTTTTCTTTTTCTTGTATTTTTAACTGCAACATTAGCTATATGTTTTTTGTTACTAGTGTGTTTGTAAGTGTGCTTTTTATTTATCAGGTGTTTTGTGACATGTTTTTTTTATTAAGCACTTCCTTCAAACCAAGACAATTTTGCCTTCGGAAAACAATAAAATAAACCTTGACCTTGTAAGTCACGTATCATTTTCATTACTGCTAACAATTTCCAAAGACATTTAAATTTCCATATACAAAGTCACTGGTTTCCATTTATTTCACTACAGTATGAAAATCAAATTGCAGGGACTGTGAAACTTGCCTGAGTTATGAAATCACAGTTTACATCTGAACTTATTCATTTGACCATAATAAAAGCAAACATGATATGATATGTGTCTGAGGGTGAGGGGAAACCCTGCATGCATTGCTTCCTGCAGCAGTGCCTTTTTTGATACAACCACTAGGGGTCCTCATAGTCAGACTGATGATGTGATCCGACCACAAGTGAACAGCAAGTACATCAGTTCACACCTGGCATTAGAATGCGTTTCCACATGCGTCTGGAGTGGCCACTTGTGATTGGATCTCACTTCCCCGCTCTATATGCAAATAAACATGTACATCATTTCCTTTTGCAAAGACCAAATGCGTTGTTGTTTTTAACCTGAATTTGATGATTTTTATCAGATCACAAATGAGACAAGAATTAGGTTGGAAAAATGATAGATGCCGCCAGAGTGTTTCTGGGGGCCGGGGCTCACTGATTACTGAATAAAAACACAACTTTATAACTTTATTCACAGATTTTGGTGAAACTGGATCATAATTTATGGAGAAATTTACGGAGTTTCCTGATGGACAGATGGCTTTGCCGTTAGCTAGTTAGCTCACTTAGCTGTGCAGCTAGCGGTCCTATTAACGCTAGCTGACTCTGCCCAGACTGGAAGCTTGGAGCACTAGGGGAGAGTGTTCGTGTTTACACCGCTAGAACAGGGCCGCTGGGAGGAGGAGGTGTAGTAAAGCTAATAAAACTTTAATTAAGCTTTAAAGCTAATAGGACCGCTAGCTGCACAGCTAAGTGACTAGCTAACGGCAGTTACAGGTAGCAGCAGTTAGCGGTTACTTCAGCAACAAGTAAAGCTGTCCATCAGGAAACTCTGTAAATCGAGAGTTGAGGCCATGGATGTATGAAGAGAACTGGACCCCATTGAAATGAAAGTTGCTCAGTGGCGCATGAAGCCATCATGGATGTTTTATAAGAACTGGATACTGGACCCAAAGACAGCGCCTATTCAGTCCAATAAGAATTGCTCCCTGGCATGAATGCCATAAACGTTTCTATCTTCTGGGTTTACTTCCGGGGTATGCGGCCCACTGAATATGTGCAGTAATGTTTCTCCCGCTGGCCTCAGCCTATAGACTTTACATTGTGATGATGTAACAGATTGCTTTTCTCAGCTTGAAGTACGTTTCACAAATATAAAACCTCCATGGGTCAAAAAATCATAACAGAAAGACTCATAATCGACCTTGTTTGCAGTTCGAGGTGTCCTGTCAACAGTTTTACAGATGTCTCTTTTACAATGGTAGTCTATGAGGAAAATGCTTTTTGGGCTGCAGGGGATTTTTTTGCAGCAATACCGCAAGTGGCCACTTGGCAAAATTGGAAGCAAGGCTGAGCGGCAGCGCCGTATCCAGGTCTTATTATACATCCATGGAAGCCATGCATGAAGCCAAAAAAGTTTGACTTCTGGGTATAAAATTACCCGGATCTTCCACATAGCTTCTGCATCGTGCAGCCCATAGAGCAAGTGCACTAGTGTTTCCATTAAACCCGCCTCCCAACTGCTCGGTCTCGGACTCACTCACATGTCACAACGACAGTGACTCTATAACTCTGAATTCGGCTATTAGTGAATTTTACAACTCAGGATATCGTGATTTGAACAAGGGCTATTTAAGAGTATTGTCTAACTTTTTGAGAGATATATTTGCTGCAAATAAAAACGCTACACACCCATAATCTAATACTGATCTTATTAATCCTACGTAAATGGTTTTCAATGCTGTTCTCTCTGCCCCACATTCACTTCCTACCAGACATCTCATCACATTTAATACTTTCTTACACTTGTCAATTATTTTCCTAATATGTATAGCCAATGTAATTCTTTCATCAAACCACAATCCTGTTTAGTCTTAAATTATACTGTCAATTATTTTTCTTGTGAAGAACATTGTCTTTGTTTTGCTTCTTCTTGTTGTTTTGCATTGTACTTTAATATGATGCCGTTGGCATGCAAATGAGTACATACTTCTGCTTAGCAGAGGACGTCATTTGAGTAGGTGGTCCTTCAATGTGGCCCAGGACATGTTTGCTTACACACTGCTAAAAGAATGTGGCCACCTCCAAATGTGGTCAGACCGATCGGATTTCAATGCGTCCTCAATGTGTCTTAGGCGCATTCACACTTGTACTGAGCTGTCCACCTGTGATCGGATCACCCAAGACGCATGTTAATGCCAGGTGTAAACAGGGCTTATAGATAGGTAGTCACATCAATCACAATATTTGGTTTTGTTGGTATGGCAGAGTCAGATTAGTTTCCCTTGGTTATACACTGTACACATCTACTGTATCAGTGTCTATCATAGTAACTACTGTCCAAAATGTGCTTTCCATAGCAACAAGAGAATGGCAACATTTCAGTTAGACAGCATCCATATACTGTACACACTTACCCCACAACGGTTGGCACAGCAATTGTTAGCACTGGTCAGATGAATGTGAATGGCAGGAATGAGGACCTGACAGCAGAAACAGAGAGAGGCCGAGGAAGGTAAAAAAGACAAGAATGCAAGCAATGTTTTATCTTCTAACCAAACAGTTTGAAGTTAACATATGACTACTTGTTGCCTGCCATCTTACTGGTTTAATCGTGATAAACATGTACTTGCTCAATTATGCTAGAGATAAGATAACAAAACATGTGGGGCTGAACTGAACTACATGTAAAGTTAATGAGATCAAAGCACAACACAGAGGCACTGGACTGGATTGGACTGGAGTGATATGAACTGGACTGCATTTAAAAAAGTACTCCAGCAATTTAGTATTGCATTTCCATAAAGTTGGGGCACTAGCCAAAGACAGATTAAAAATAGAATGGGCCAAGTCAGTGCTGCAGAGGCATTTAGTCCCTAGTATGGGTCATGCTCCAAAAACAGTGGATCCTCCAATTCCCATAACAACACATCTTTCAAACTGCACGACTCAGTTTGTAACACAGGCTTTCTGTTATAAATGTGTAGTCTCCAAGTCCAAGCTGAGATAACCCTGATGGCATCACTATAACATCATCAGGGTTATTTTCTCAGACTTGCAAAGCTTCTCCAGAGCCACAGAAGACATTATACAACTGTTTTCACAGGCTGAGTAGTACTTGCCGAGAGGAGTATAGTGATCTTGATGTGTAAAATTGGTGGAGTACCGCTTTAATGTAATAGAAAAGAAAACTAGAAAAATGGCAACACCATTAATGTGACACTGCCCTCAACAGAAAAAAAGGCAGCATCAGTTATATGTTCTAACATTTAAAATGACCTATGTTTGGAGCGTCTTGGTGATATAGTGGTTAAGGTGAACATGGTTCAACCACAAAGTCCCTGATTCAATTCCAGCCAGGGACCTTTGCTGCATGTCATACCCTCTCTCTGTCTCACTGTGATGTTTCCTGTGTCTATCTCAACTGTAACCTCTCTAATAAAGGCAAAAATGGCAAAAATAATCTACAAAAATACCTGTTTTCCTCACAAGAGACCTGTGTTGTGGTTGTGTGAATAATGACTCTCTCAGAAACACAGGTAGCAGCGTGACATTGCTGTATCACCATAAAACCTCTTAGGGAGGAGGTTGGGCGATTTAAGTGTCTGACATTTTTCACATCCCGTCTCATGAACTGGTTTCTTTTATTTATGACCATGATCTTTCTTTTAATCTTTTAGTTGCCTAAACTTGACCAAACATTAACAATAGAGGTGAAAGATCAGAAAATACCTGATATGATATGAAACATATCATATAATTTCTTTAATGGTAATATGGGTCTTTTTGAAAGGCAATGACAAACAAGGTGCACATATTACTTCATTAGACTGGACTGTAGTGAGGCGAACTGAGCTGGATTCAATTTGACTTAAATGGACTGAAAAGAACTATACTGACCTTGACTGAACTGATCTTAGATATATGGAATTCAATGAGAAAACCCCATCGAATTACATATAACTGCAAACTTAATCCCACTAGTGTTCATGCACTGCTCTGTTTATGACCAGCTTTAATCTTTTTGGAAACCTTGACATTAATCACACACACTAAATGTAATCTCATCAAATCCTACTCACCATGATTCCTCCTCCTATCAGGCCTCCCATATATTTGACCTCCTGAGTGATTCGTTCCTCTCCTTCCCTGTCTGGTACTGCATACTTTGTATCAAAGTCAGGGAAAAAAAGCATGATGTTGCAGATGACCGACACTGCAGCCAGGACATATAGGGGAATGGCAACAAACTTAGAACATGCTCCTGTACACATGATGTCTGCAGATGGAAGGAAAAACGACTGTTCAAAAAGCTAAAAATGCCTAAAATCCCAAGTACTCCTCCAACCGAAATATTCAGACTCTCTTTACAGATACTGTCAGTCAAACTTTTCTTCTGACACACTTGAAAAATGTGATGATTGTTAGCTATCACACTTCAAGTGCAGCTCCATGCATCAGATGTCAGAAAAGGGGAATGGAAGAACCGTTTATATATATATTTGAGGTTTTAGAGGGTGGAGGGTATAAAGGTGGAGCTATAGGAGATAAGGACATCCAGCCTGATAATCACCCCATTTACGACCCAGACTTTATGTCATGGGAGTGTGTGTTTGTGTGCATGTGTTTCCATGAAAGCCATAAAAGCAGTATTGTTTCATGAGCTTTCAGCATAACCATTCTTATTAAGCATAGAATAGATGACTGCTGTTTTTTTCTAACATTATTACAAATCAGAGTACCTTTCCCTTGAAAAAATACTTTTTTTCAGTTTGAGTTTTTTTTTTATGAATAATCAACAGACTAATGTTAAAAACACTTAAGGTGTGTTGAGCCTGAATGCTAGACAACTTTTGCAAAATTACATAGTTATTTCTTTTTTTTTATTATTAGTTTATTTCTCAGGGACAATGCAAGAATACATTGCAACAAGTTATAAAAAACATGTTACCATTGCATTTAGGATTTCTAGCCAAGGCTAATTTGTGACCCTGGTTAGGCTTTCATGCTTAAAAAGGTCAAACAATATCATCATTAGAAAAAATACATTAGTTAAATTGAGCACACAATAAATGGTGACATTCTCATACATGTGAAATGATCATATACAGTAAAATTACAATATTTACACCACATTACAATCATTATACTTGTGTTGCTAGAGATCTGTGAACGCAGGTTTGGTTTTGTTTCAGCCAGTGTTTCACCATTTCATTAAACGTTTTCAGATCAGTTTGTGTCTTTATTTCCGCTGGTAGGGCGTTCCAAAAATGTATTCCTTTTATGAGATTTTGCTTTGTGCCATGCTGTGGGCACAAACAAATTTGATCTAGGTGGTGCAAATTGAGGTGAAGAGACATCTGTGTGAGTTGAAAATGTTTCGGTTTAAGCAGAAACAAGGAAAAGGGAGATAAACTGGAGCAAAATCTGAGCTGTCACAAAAACACACAGGGGCACTCCACACACACGCAGTTCTTTGTATGTTGCTAGCTACAGCTGACATTTTTACAGTCAGTACATTAGCTATTTGGGGCAAATAAACCTAGAAAACACTTCCAGTAGTCTAATTTGTGTAAATAACGTGAAGCCAAAATTTGTTTTGTCATTTGTTGAGTCGACATGGTCCTCTCGTTTTTGCAAATATTAGATGAAAAACAGGAGGGTGCCCCTCATCCTACCAGCTCACCTGGTAGAGCGTGTACCATTACCACCTTACCGCAGTGGCCTGGGTTCAATTCCAACCCGAGCCCTTTGCTGCATGTCAACCCCTCTCTCTCCCACCTTTCCTGTCTCCCTCTGCAGCTGTCACTATCAAATAAAGGCAAAAATGCCCAAAAACAAATCTTAAAGAAAAACAGGATGAGTGTTTCCATACAAATATGTAGAAATTTTGGTAACCATGTTACTTACTTTTTTTGTGGATATGTTATGCCGACAATAGCGAGAGGACAGGAAACGAGGGAGAGAGAGATGCAACTAGAGACCCCGGTGAGTGTCTTAACCCCTAAGCCATGGGGGTGCCCGCTGCAATAATAGTGAATAGTAATATGGCATTTTATTGTACTAGATTGATAGTTACTCAATTATACATGTAGAACAGTCAAGAAAAAAAATGCAAAATGGTTTTGAGGCTTTGAGGCAGAATATATGCTGTCAGAGCTGCACCTTCAGCATGACTCCATGTTCTTTTTAACAGAATACAGTAGATTAATTATTTTCCTTTAACCTTACCATCTCTTACCACCTCTTTTATCAGAACACTGATAAAGAGCAATTTGTAGTACGAGTGTGCATGTGTGTGTGTGTGTGTTTATGATTTGATTACCTAGGGCAGTGTCTAATGGACCATGGTTTTATCAGTGAATTATGGCACTATTCAAAAGTGTAGGGAGTAAATCTAGCTCCAGTCTAACAAGCCCACAGCATCACCAGGTCACAGTGCGTCATGGTTTCCATTATTGCCTGGTCTTATCTTTGTATAGGTGAAGTCTAACCAAAATTTTAAATTCTCTGTGTGGTATGATTAATGATGATGAGCATGATGCCCACACATTATAGAGAGAGGAGAACATAGGTATACAGTATGCTTTCATAGGTATACAGTATGCTTTATCTTAGAAGCCCTGCCTTTATCTTTGGGTGGTTTACAATATATCCAGGCAACAGACTCCAAAGTCCAAAGTCATAGTGATCCTGAGCACTAAACCATCTTACTAAACTTCTTCATGTTTTTGTTGTCCATTTAATCTTCTATCTCCTACCCAGTCTGCTGTGACCGGTTTTGGTCAGGTGTTCCCAAAACTAGTCACAGCACTGAGTCGGAAGAGGTCAAAGGTCATGGACCAGGATTCAGTGGACAGCCACAGAAAGATCAAGGAGGACATGCACATCTGACACCAGAGACCATCTTGGAGTTAACATTTCCCCCATATACAACCACCTGTAACATAACCTTAAGTTACACATTTTGGTCATGTGATGACAACTAAACCTCCATGACAACTGTGCAAACTCTGCTGATGAGGACCATGACATGCAGTTGAAAGCTCTGGAAAACTAGTAACTAGACCTTCAAGAAGTCAAGATTATTTTGTCACAATTTCCAAGGTCATGAATGAATTTTTACAGACAATAAAAGAGTAAATTAATTAATAATCAACAGACTCTGGAGTTTAGACTTTAACATGTAACAACCTCATTGGTGTGTAGTAACTTATTGAAGGTCTAATAGTCATTAGTATAAAACTAATCATGCATCTACTACAGATTTTCAAACAGGAATATTCTTGTTTTACTCCACATTACAACCAATCTTTTACTTGGAACTATCCTGCACCTCCCAATGTGAATTACTGAGCATCTTGAACCTCCATACTATACAAAGGTAATATTGAAACAGTATTCAAGTAACAGACAGGAACATCTATAAAGGTCCTTCCTGTTATATTTTGTACATTTGTCTCTATAAAAGTTCCTTTCATAGAAGTTAATCAGATGCAGTGTTTCCCCAAATGACAGCCAACAATAGATTACATAACAGTGTGACAGTTGAAGTTTATGAGGTTTTATGGGTTATATTAATATCTCCTGTTTTGCCTGGCACTACCACTCTGATGGTATTCTGACACACATGAGACACACCCACAAACGTGGCATGACTACAGCATCATACACACTACGGCGATAAAGCAGTACGTTATCATAATTAGAACATAAGGGGAAAAAATGGGACAACCCTTGTAAAAGTCAGTTCAAAGAGACATCCCTCTCCTCAGATGGCTGAGGGTGCAGTAGGAGTATGGGGGAAGATAAAGTTGTAATAAGTAATGGAACAGCTATAACAATAGGACTAAAAAAGTCCATTGATTTAATAAGAGGCCATGAAAGTAAGGCCACAGAAATAAATCCTAAGGAGTTGTAGCAATAGTAGTAGTAGTGGCAGTACAATGAGTAACCAGAAAAACAAAAACACCTGTATAATGTAGCGCAACACATTACCACAGGCACAATACCGCAATAAATACTACCTTACTTAAAAAAACAATAATATCAAAAAACACTTCTGTGTGTCGTTCTGGAGTGCAGTAAAAAATGGCGTATTTTGTTGTTTAATTTGGAGGTCTTGTTGACTTCAACTGACTCCTTTCTCACTCCCCCATCAGACAATCACCACCCTGCCATGGTGGAGGGATTTATGTGCCCCTGTGACCATAGCAGTTAGGCTACGGTCTCCCAAGGCAAATTGGTCCCAGGTGCGGGGTCAGAACAGAGCTACCTCATCGCTCTCAGGATCCAAGTATGGGAGGAGAGCCCTCTGGCAAGTGCCTGGTGGCCATTATTTTAATAAACACGTTGTGTCTCATCCTTCAAGTCACAGCAGACTTTCTGTAAAAAAAGACCAAGTTTTTCCGTAAGCTTAACAAATGCTGTGAGTGCCTTAACATAACCATCAAAAATGTAATAATGCTGTAGTCCATATGAGCGGATACTGTATTGCAAGATGGGATATTTCAGCGGAAAACAAATTAAATATGTAGTCAGTGAACATTTTACTGATGCGTTCAGTATCACCATTTTTGCAACCTGCCAGATACGTTCATTAACAGCATATCCTCACAATGTTACTAACATAATCCAGTCAGCATTATATTTCCTTCAAAATGTATTTGTTGTTGCAAATTAGTAGTATACAAACATAATTTCTAGGAGACAGGCTTTGTAAATGGCAGTAGAAGTAATGGCTACAGTCATGATTTTAGTGGTAGTAATGGATGAATTGGCAGTAGTAGTGGTAGTTGTAGCTTCAGTAGCCTATTGGTGGCAATAGTGGATGTAGTACTACTTTTCTAGATTCAATGAAGTGTTCAACTGTGCTGTTTCAACTGTTTCAAATGCACTGAATAAATGTTGACTATTGGTACAAAATGTTTGTATCTAAACATACAGGTTTTCCTATTATTTCAGGGTCATGATTGATCGACTGATTAAGGTGTGTGTCGACCTTGATGGAAAGTGTAGCGTGAGAGATAGCACTCCTGTCCTGGATGACTCAAACCACTAAAAACATCAGCAGTTCAAAGGTACAGTGCACTGTGTCTGTGTGTGTGTTTGTGTGTGTGTGTGTGTGCAGAAAAGTCTTTCAGCATTCTAATGGTAGCATATCCGTGTAAGTCACCTTATCAAGAGGGCAGTGTCTAATGGACCATGGTTTTACCCTTAACTACCCATTGTGTGTTTACTTGTTTTACTGCTGAAGGGTATTGGTAAGAATATATCAATACAAATACATATATTCATAATTTAATAATAAAAGGGGAATATTGTGAAAGCAAATGACTATTATTTTTTACTTTTAGCAGAAATATTAAAAAATAATGTCTGGAGGTTTTGGTGCTATTTCACTAAAAATCATCTTTAAAAGACTAGAAGAGCTTTAGCTTCTGAGAGGCTAACAGAGATAGAGAAATAACTTAAACAAAATCTGGGCCCTGGCCAACTTAGAGGCAGAGGTGAGTGGACAAGCTGTATTCTCGTGTCTGAAACACCACAAATCTATGGCATGTTGGTTCCTGAGGTTACTAGCAGCACCAGCTACACAGGAGCATATAGATATTCCAGTTCTGACAAATCAGGAACTGCCAGTTTAAGACCAATTGTCACTACCCATCCCCAAAGCATAATTTTTATACATTGATTTGACAGCTGCTTATTTTATTGTTTATTTAGCAGGGACAATGCACAATACATGTATTGTACCAGATATAGCTAAGAGCTCATTTTCATCTGTAGTCCCTGGGCGGAGGCCACTAGTGATGCGCAGGTTATAGAGCTAAAAGATCAGTTATAGTAAATCAAACCACATCCCAGCTGCCTTAACTAAGAAGCAGTTTTGCCCAAATGTTGTAGACCGAAATTTAACACAGTCCCCTCTAGAGGAAGCTCTTGTTAACCTTAACCTTATTTCAGTTCATTTCAGTAAACCATGAAAATCAACCTGCAGAGACTTGAAACTAACCTTTGATACAAGTATGTCATTCACCAGTACACATCTCATCAGCTTACACACACATCTCAGAAGTTTTTTATGGCACTCTGAAATGAACTGGGAGCAGGTTGTTTCAGTGCCTAAGGGACTATGCAAAGTGTTTGTTTTTTAGATCCTTCACAGCAGATTGCACACACAAACTACAGGCATGGCAGACAAAGCTCTGCACAGCGTTTCACTATAGTGTTTCACATTAAAATTTTGCATTTCAGTGTGGAAATCCCATTCTGAGCACAATGAGACAGACAGGCAGTTAACAGCAGCTGAAAATCTGTTTTTGCTGACCTCCAGTGGTGTAAGTTCACACCTTGTTACAGGGATGTAGACCTGAACACAGGTAGGTTCAGTACATGTCATGAGTCATACCATCATACAGTATGGTAAGTGAAATTTAGTTTACAATTATCAAATGTATAACATTTTTTTGTTTTTGTCTGTGTGGCCAGATGAGTTCTATGTGAAGATGTGTAAACTTAGGTTGGAATGAAAACAGTCAAGCTCGCAGTATGATGACATAATGTCAAGCACTTCCAGTTAAGTTGTAAAACTACACCTACAGTCAATCAAGCCACTTCCTTACATATCAGTATTGTTCTCCATTGTTCATCAGTTCCTGACGACTCTAAACGGGAGTCCATGTCCCGGTATGATGACATCAGCGGTGCGCAGCGCCTCCTGGCGGCTGACCTCCTGAACTGCAGTGTTCATACTCAGATCCCGCCAGCTGTCCTCATCTGAGCAACACTCAAATAAGTCCCCTGCAACAAGCACTGTGCCCGCCGAGGTTCCCTTCACCTGGACGCTGACATCTTGTCCTGAGTGGCCTGGACTGGGAACTACAGATACCTGTGGGAGAGACAAGAGTGTAAAAACTGACACTGTCAGAGCCTGAGGGAAAACCAGCAGAACAACCCATGAGGCTACGGAGTTCCAGAGTCTAACTCCTCTTTTTTTTTAAATCTCTTTTGTAGTGTTAATTTTGGCAGCTATTAGATTTAGTCTGAGTCTAAGTCATGAGATCAAGATTAGTTGACAAAAATCTTATGAACATTTATGTCTGGTTTTAGTCAAGACCAAGAATGAGCATTTTAATCAAACCTAAGAATACTGCTTGCCAAAAAAGATTTCATCCAACTGACTTTAGGCTAAAATAACAGGTACTTAAAACTGGCCACAACATGACAGGTTCTATGATTAAGAATGAAGCTTTGCTGAGAGTCTGGTCTGATTATATTCATTTAAGCAGTACATACAGACATGAAACATGTTCTGCCTCAGTCTGTTGGTGCACACTGTTTTGTTTGTTAATTAAGTGTTCTGCTGTAGTACCCGGGGCTCTTTCACCAGAAAAGAGCTCATGAACAACAGACCAGGGGAGACTTTTCTTCATCATCCGTTTTGTGTTTCACAGAAACGTGGCTGTGTGGATCGATACCGGAGGTACTGGTGTTTTACACCAGTGGCTGTTGTAATGATGTGACAGTGATTCTACAGCGCTGTATCAGCACCTGATTTGAAATCAGCGCATACTTGTACTGTACTGACTGGGATGTTTTCAGGGCTGCTACTAACAGTCTGGATGAGTACAAAGAGTCTGTGACGTCCTACATCAGCTTCTGTGAGGAATGCTGTGTACAAACACGTACCAAGGTGAGTTATAATAATGACAAACCCTGATTCACAGCTAAGCTCAGGCAGCTATAAGGTTGGAAAAGGAAGAAGCATTCAGGAGTGAGGACAGGGACATGTTTAAAGTGTAACTCCACCCTCAAATTCCGCTAGAACCCTCTCTCCCAGCAAATTAAAAAAATGCAACGAGTGAGGGAACAACAACTGTGGGAGGCGTGGCCTTGTGGCTACATAGTGTGTGGGTCAGGAGACATGGGGGAGACTGACTGACACTGATTAGAGTTTTTTTTTGTATAAATTTAGTGTAGATAAATCCCAACCGGTTGACTCTATGTCAGCATTGGCCTTGCAGGTCCATGAAATGCTGATTTTTATAAATTTGGTAAGAAATGTCAATATTAACACCACTATTGATGTGTTTCATCACAGTGCAGTCCTATCATTTAGTTCGCAGCTCAAAAAACATGTTTAAGTGTGCAGTACCTCTTTAAGGAGACAAAATACAGGTTTAGCAAGGCGGTGAGAGAGGGTAAACGACTGTACTCTGAGAAACTTCAACAGCAATTCTCAGCTAATGACTCTGCTTCTGTCTGGAGAGGTGTCAGAGAGATGACCAACTACAAACCCAAAGCCTCCCACTTCGTTAACGACTTGCGCCTGGGCAACGACCTCAATTACTTCTACTGTCGATTTGAAAGACAAAGGGACAGTTCTGACAACATCGCCCGTGACTCCATCCACCAGCTCCAGCCCACCAGATCCACCTCCCCCACCACAGCAGGGGCACCTTAGAGGCCCCCTTCTCCTCTACCATGATGACAGAGAGTAGTCATCCTGGAATTTTCAAAACATTTCCATAACTTTTCCATAATATTTTACCCCATTTTCATGACTTTATTTAAGTAGTTTAAAACAGGTAGTCCTATATAGCAATCATAGGGTGCAGGTTATGGTCTGCCTCTCTCTTGAGCCATGTATTATTGTCATTCGAAAGCCAAACTTTATTAAACACGCACTTCCCAGGCCATCAGCAAACTGCTAGCGCTTGCTAACTTCAGACATTCTTGCCACCAACTAGCTGCATACGCCAATGTGTATCATGTGATACTAGTGACATTTCAACGGTCACGCACCGCAGCACTAGATTTTAATTTTGTAATACAAGGAACGTATTTCACGTAACGTTATGTTTTGGGATTTTTATGAACATATTTTAAACAATAACCAAAACAATGTATATTCAAAACATTTCCAAAACATTCTGTTAATTCCAAACCATTTCCAGGCCTGGAAAACAGTTTTTCTAATTTCTAACTTTTCCAGGAATTTCATGACCATGGGAACCCTGTTACACGCTATTCAGTTCTGCTTTCTACCATACTTCAATTTAGCAGTTAGCGATGGCCTCTCTCTCTCTCTCTCTCTCACTCTTCTGCTCTCTCTTGCTCGGTGTGTCAAATGTTTAGCTACTCCTCTGCCTCCTTTAGTGATAATGGTAGATGTAAATAATGTAGAAAACTTTCCGTATCGGAGGCAAGGCTTTGTGAGTTAGAATCGTGCCTCCACACCATGGAAACTCATTAGCTGCTGTAGTTAGCCAGCCCGCAGTATCTGGTGCGGGCTGACCAAATGCAGCTCCTGTTAGCCGTCCCAGGGAGACTGGGTGACTGTCCGAAGGAAACATAGCCCTAAGCCGAAGCCCTCCAACCAGTTCATGTTTCTAACAGGTTCTTTCCACTCAGCGACACACCTGCTGAGAAACCAACTCTGATTATTGGCAGCTCTATCTTGAGAAGTTACAGACACAGGCAACCATAGTCAAATGTATTCCTGGAGCCTGAGCGGGCGACGTATTATATTTAAAACTGCTGGCTATGGATACGTATAAATATATTAAGATTGTTATTCACGCCGGTGGTAACATCACCCGATTATACCAATTGGGGGTCACAAAAATTAATGTTGAGTCTATGTGTACATATGCAAAAACAGTTTGCATACCTCTGTAGTTTTCTCTAGGCCCCTGCCAAATCTGACTAGTGACAACATGTATAACCGCATGTCATCAATCAACTGCTGGCTGTTGAGGTGGTGTCCAGCAAATGATGTGGGCAAGTTTATTAGAGGACCAAAACCATGACAACCCAGAGTTGAGACCAGGAGGCAGAGCTGCAGTCCTACACGCTTCTCTGCGCTTCCATTAAAGCAGTTACCCACCCAAAATCCCATAGAGAGGGTGTCTGCTCCCCAACCACTTAAATTAAATCAAAAGTAAACAGAAGAGGAGTTATACATAAAAACCTAATAAAAATGAACACTACCACTAAAATAGTACAACAGTCTAAAGCATCTAAACCTGTACTAGTAAACAATTTAATATCAGATTATTATATAGATTTATTTTGTCTTACTGAAACCTGGCAGTGTCATGATGAATATGTTAGCCTAAATGAATCCACTCCCCCCAGTCACATTAATACTCACATTCCTCGAGGCTCAGGCTGAGGAGGTGGAGTTGCAGCCATCTTCGAATCAAGCCTATTAATCAACCCTAAACCTAAACTAAATTATAACTCGTTCGAAAGCCTTGTTCTTAGTCTTTCACACCCAACCTGGAAAACACTACAGCCAATTCTATTTGTTATGGTGTACCACACTCCTGGTCTGTATTGTGAATTTTTATCTGAATTCTCAAAGTTTTTATCAGGTTTAGTCCTTAAAACATAGTCATTATTTTAGGTGATTTTATTATTGATGTGGATGTTGATAATGGTAGCCTTAGTGCTGCGTTTATCTCATTATTATATTTGATAAGCTTCTGTCAGAGTGTACATAAACCCACTCACTGTTTTAACCACATCCTCAACCATGTTCTAGCATATGGCTTTGACATTAAACATCCAATAGTCTTTCCACAGAATCCTGTTTTTTGGACCATTAATTAATAACTTTTGAATTCCTATTACTGGGCTACACACCATTAGGCAAAAATTCCTACTAGATGTCTATCTGATGGTGCTGTAGCTAAATTTAAGGAAGTGATTCCATCGGCATTTAATTAAATGCCACGTCTCAACATAACAAAGGACTCCTATGCTAACTTTAGTCCCTCCCAAATTGATTATTTTGTTGGAAGCGCTTCACGCTCACTGCAAATGACTCTCGACTTTATTGCCCCTCTAAAAAAGAAGATAATAAAACAAAGGAGGTTAGCTCCATGGTGTAGCCCCCAAACCCACAAATTACTTTTCTCTCAAGCTCTCTCACATAACTACTTCTGTTCCTGAGTATAACTGAGTCCAACACCATGAATGCTTTCTAGGAGAGACTGTGTGAAAGCGTGTGCTGTTATCCCCATGATTATTGCATCTTGCCCCTCTTTATGACGGTAGGCCTTTTTAACCTGCTTTTCGAGTGTGGCCATTTGGAACATGTATAAACACGTTTGCCTTCCAACATAGACAGACAACACCCCGTACAAACTAGGTCATTAAGAGCACAACACCGCCTTTAATCATGACAACTTGTGCATGAACATAACCACTGGATTGGCTGATTCACAGTGTGCTGCAACAAGTACCACTGTGCCTACTGTGAAATGGTGTATAACCATTTACATGAGGTACAAAATCATGTTGCAAATCACATTCATATTGCAGTTCAACAGGACGGTATGTGTGTGAATACTGTGAAGTTTCTTTATTCAGTTCAATTATACTGTGTGTATTTGTTAGAAAATATAGTGTAATTCTGTATTACACTATGATGTCTAGCAGACATAGTTCAGACAAAGAACTGGGAACCCTTATGATCTCATTCAATCCAAGTACTACAAAACTTTTTGGCCTTATTGTCATAGTTACAAAGAAGCTTCACACCTCTGGCATTATGCTTACATTTGGAGACAAGAGACAATTAAAATTGTGTATTATGAGTCACTTGCCAACAAATTAAGCTTTTTCTCCACACACACTTTTGGTCCAGTCCGTTTTACTTATTACAACAAATAAAATCCAATATATTGTAAACAAGACAATTTATCAAACTTGTTCTTTCTACATTTTAGATTTTATCATCATGAAATGCGGTCTAGGCTGCAGACAAACACCACATTTTCACTGCTGCTACTGCACGCAACATTAATCAGACGTGTTGCGCTGATGAAAGATTTAACAACTTGTAAAAATACATCATCCGGACGGCCTCCTTCCCCAGCAGCACCGTTGTCAGCAGTAAGATTAAGTGTCCGCCAGCAAGTCAGGGTGACTTGCACACACTGCGGCATTCAAATAAATAAAAGGAACCTGCTGGTTCACATTAACATAAAACAGAGGCAGGGTAACTGATATTTCAGCAAAATGGCACATATCATGCCAATGCATTGATGACAAAAATGGCATCTTTGCTCTTGATAAATCATTCTTCAAGCCATGCTCTCTCTCTGGGGTGCAAGCCAGAAAATAATCTGTGAACTGGATGAATGCAACACAAGTGCTGAATTTGCAGTCAGGAGTGGAATTGTTCCTTATGAGTGCATGCATGTAAAATCATTGCTCTTCTGCCCCCACATCATTTTGGAGGAGGAGGTGCTGTCAGAAATGGTTGCTGCCAAGATATTTGGGGACACAAGGAAGCAGAGCTGCTTAAAGCGCCAAAAAGCCGCTTCTGATGCAGGTGTTCCACTTTCTGTGGAGGTAACTGTTGGAGGGCCTCCTTCCAAAAAATATATGAATATATGAGCCAAAGGTATCATACCACAGCAGACTGGGCAGGGTAATAGCAGCATATGATTCGAAAAAGAAGTCCTGGCACTGCCCATGTGCCAAAGCAAGACAACCATGTCTCCATAAAACAATTGCAAAATGGCATCTTTTTCAAACTCATCGACATCTGTTCAGGACCACAGAGAGTGATGCCAGGCCAGATCCATCCTATCAAGATGCACAAGATCAGTAATGCAATGCAAGACCAGGCGGAGGTGGAGGACCAGCATATCCTCCTGATGATGCAGGCCTCCGGAGAATGGTCCACTATTTACTGCAAAAAAAACAGGTCTACCTGCCCAACTCCCCCAGCATTTGGTCACTGGCTCCAAATCTTCGCAAGACCATCCAAGGCACTTGATGCCAAAAGAAGCGTCATGTGTGGAGTGTGCCGGGTATCTTAGTGAGCCAGTGCTCATCACAGCACATGCCAAACTTGTGACATATACTGGTGTTGTCAATTTAACTAATGTTAAAAATTAACAAAGTAAAAGTAAAGTCAGTGTTATACAGGAGGTCCACAGTGTACTTGCTAGATATAATATGACTGATATCAATCAATAACAATACCTTATTGTACCTTTCCTTTCCCTTTCTTTTTTTAGGCTTTTCTACATACTGCAAGGCATGTCCTGACTATGGGATGATGTACCGATATCAAGAATGGAGTGATAGAATTCACAATTTCAACGACCATATTCTCATCACCCTTCATTTGTGTATTGTACTTCATACATCACTTCAGGTAAGAAGCACATTCAAGGAATGTTGTAGTGTTCTTATTTTTTTGAATGTGTGCCTTACCATCTCTTATACTTTCCTAGACTCACCATGCTGTAAGCCGAGCAATTGGAGCAAACAGAAAATAAGACCTTCCCTAGAAAGGCCACAATGCTCCACGCCTACATGCACTTTGAGGCCCTGACTACACACGACTACTTGTTTTCTTGTTTTAAGTGTGGATACCATCCACCAGTGGTTGTCATGGACCTTCACAGAAAGGTTGTATTCAGTATGCCTCGTAAGTAACAGAACAAGCAGCACTTAAAGATAAAGAAACAAAATTTGACAATACTTTCTCAATACCATGCTTGACTTTACAGTAAGTGAAATGGAGGCTCCACCAGCAGACTTTGACGGCAATGTCGATATCAAACGGTTTTGGGACTCTGTGACCTCTGAAATCATTTGCAATGGCTTATTAACAAGTGGGTGTCTTTTTACTCAAAATAGGCAAGTAAGCATAAGGCATACATCTATTCCCCGCAAAGTACTGTTATAGACTGACTTTCCATCTTACTAGCACTGTTCCATCTTATTAGCACTGTTAACTGGCAATCAACATTCTCAGTAGAATATACCTTTAGTCCCCGAAGTGTATTACTGTGGGTTCACACAAGGTACTTGGTTACTAACATCTCTGCTCCTGTATCTACTCAGTTGTCTGTCAGTGAGTTCAGCTACTCCACCAAGTTACAACAACTGGGCACCTTGAATTGGACCGAAAACCAGAAAGGGCAACACTGTTTTAAACACAGAACATGAAAAGTTTCATGCACCAAGGCAGGCTGCTGAAATGACTAATCTCTCTCCAAATGACAGAAGAGAAGGCTCCAAGATGCACTAATTAATCTCAGGGTAAAGGCTGGTTACAATAATTGTTAACTGTGTTTTGAATTAAGCAAAATATTTATTATTTGTTATTATTGATTTTTTTTTCCTATGTTGAAATAATAGGTGGATATGGTTCAACAACTATGCAAGCAATGTGGCCTGGACCCAAAAGGCTCAAAGATGGACCTTATCCTAAGACTCTGGGAGGAACTGAGGAACAGGTCGTCTTACGACAAGATCTTTGAGAAGGTCTGGGGAGGTTCAGGTAAGATGCATGTCTTTCACTGAACAGTTGCATCTGCTTATCGTACAGTGATGAAATAGTCCTTCTGCCAGAAAAATTTAATGTTTGTAGTGTAAGATGTTGTAGCAGTTTAAAAGTAAGCGTACAGTAGGTCAAGAGGACCATACTGAATAATGCACCATGTAGTGTACAAATTCATCTGTGGCAGTTTATTTAACATAGGAAGTTGTACAATAACATTACCTGAATTATGTGTTTTCCATGGGTGGTTGGGCAGTTGTTATGTGCCCCTGTGCCATGGTCTACTAATAGACCATGGCTAATAAAATGTCATTTAAGAGCAGAGAGTCCCAGAGACTATGCTGATCTTTTGCTTAGCTGGAAGCACTTCCCAAACATTGCCATTTATGACTTTGCGAGGGGATGGGCAGCACACACCAACTTGAGGGAGCCTGAGAGTTTCCCATTTAGTCCACATGAGGGGCGGCTGGCTGAAGCAACTGCGGACAATCTGCAGTGGGCTGCTGAGGGAAGGCTAAAGGTCAATTTACCATGGCTCAAAAGCAAGAAAATTGATACTGATGCAAACTGCCACCTGATCACTGGATCATCTGATCATTTCACCCTGTACAATGTTTTCCATGAGCGGAATACTAAGGATGCTGGAGACGCCCTTCGGAGGATTGCACTTGTCCCAGAACTGGCTGGCTGGCAGCCAGTGTGCTGAGCAATTATTTGCCAGCATGAGGAAGAACAATTATTTTATGAATACCCTCACGTTGTCTGAAAACATCTTTATGATGCAGAACATATTGCACCACTATAACACAAAATGCAATGAGAAAACTGAAGCCAGTATCTGGAAAATGGTGGGCAAGGATGTCCAACTGCAGCTGGATCACAATGGGCAGATAGTAATGGGTAAATTAATTTGTCTTCATTCACATGTATTTTTATCAGTTGTTTAACATTGCGTGGATATCATGTTATTCAAGTGATTTTAAGTTTTGTTTTTCTTTTACCAAAGGCACAGCTGCAAAGCCGCCCACTGAAGCAGATGAAACAACACAACCCAGTGAACGATGGGAACGTAAGTAGAAAGAAATAATGCTCATGAATTTAACAGTATGGAACTGTGTTATGTTGGAGAATATTTCTTGATAACTTCCTTTTTCACGTCAAGAGTTGTGAAATTATTTCTTTCACTTGTGATTTTACACTACTTTCCTCATTTTTTACAGTGCAAGTTATGTGAAGACAGTAAAAATAATTTTATTGCCACCCTAATATGGATCTTCTTCTCAGACTGTCCTAGCCCATCTGACCTAGTTCCAGGTGTAACAACAAGCCTGACAAATGAGCAAGCAAGCAGGAGGATATGGGCTGTCGACCATCTCCCAGCACAACAAAATTTGGTGACGTATACATATTGCAATCATTTTCATAAATAATTTTAATGGATTATTGTTCATGTTTGTATGTTTTAATGATTTAATTATTTCACAATTTCCCTTTTCCAGCTGGCTTATGTCTTGGATAGAGCCAAAGATCCAAATGAGGATTTACTTCAACTGAGCTCAACCCAAACATTAACCAGAAGCGACTTTTGGTCTTTGGCCTTTGATGAGTTAGAGGCAATGGTAATTGTCTATCTCCATGCTTCACTCTGCTGTTGACTTTGGATTGATGTGAATGCATCAGCTTGCATTGATACCCTTTCATTTCTTTAACAGATTGCTAATCAATGCTTCCAACTCATAGCTGCACTTGCAGCTTCACAGGTCAGTTTGGTAGTTTATGTTGTGTTTGGTAATACATAATACAATGGTTATGAAAAATGTATAATGACACAAACTGCACTATTTGTTTCTATCTTTTCAGGGCAAAGATGTGTTTGCTGTCAACAGTTATGTGGTGGTGACCTGGTTGCCACCATTTGACAGTGATCCTCTGGCAGTTTTACCTGTTAGTATCCTTTAAAATATGTGGCACATACATTATAATGATTTGCTATATGAATTGTTAGTGCAGTACACAGGAAATTAATCAAAATAACTATGGTTCACCATGATTCTCATGAATCTCTATCTCTGATGTTGCAACCAAGGACTTTATTTTACTCCCTTCATGGGAGTTGGGGCAATGGATTGTATGTGTAAGTTACCTATTTTTCAGGTGTTATGTATGTTGATGTAATGTATAGAATTGGGGTGTGTTGTGGAAAAACTGCCTATGCTCTTTTAGTTAAATAAAACGCAAGAAACACTTACAGATCGTTGACAAAAATATATTGTACAATAGGAGATAGACGACAGAAGTCATCAGCCATCTCTCTCTATCTCAAAGAGAAGATACAAGAATACAGCTTTTATAGTATTCTGGAGACAAAGAAACTCTTTTCCATTGGTCAGTGTTGCATGGTTCGATATGTTTAAACCTATAGGAACTTACAAAAACATACTAGGACTCTTAACGCACATGTGGAAAACATAAAAACATCTCTATAACATATAGCTGACCTTTGACCTCACGTTGAGTCACATTGCTTAGCATACATAAAACCTGAAGACATGAAACTAAATAAGAGTTCAAGAGTAGAGACATGAATAGAACTGGAACTATTAACTAATTAAAGTAAATATACAATCATATAATTACTAAATATTAATAAGTATACAAACAAATGATTATGAATAGATGATTAACATGTGAATAAATGATAAGTTATGAGCTCACAACAAAGTTTACTTTCACAGGTGTCATATGGGTTTATATGTGAACTCTGTATTTTTTTTCCCCTAATGCTGTTTTTGTCTTTTTCTTTTTAGCCTACTGTGCATATTGTACTATGTCCCTTGTAATGGAATGTCCTTTTCTTTTGTAAACTTACAAATTGTGGGCATTGTGGGCTCTCGGTTGGTCCAACTAATGTCATATTCTTTTACAGATCCTCAAGCCAAAGACAAGGGAGATTTTATTTCTAGACTCCCTGAACCCTGTAGACTTTGGGCATGGGAGCTACATACAGATTTTCAGGTTTTGCTTTCAGGATAACAAGTTCCGGAGTTTCCAGTTCTACTGTTCTGCATTCATACTAACAATATGCATGTATTTGGAGTTCATACTAACACAAATCACTGTCTGCACTCTTATGTAAATCATTTTTTACCCTGTGATAATCATCTTCTTTATTCATTTTTAAATGAACAGGCTACAACTACTGGTAAAATGTTTTTTTTTACAGGTGTGAAGAGTGAGGGAACTGTACTTTCGAAACCCACGCAGTTTTGGAGATTGCCGTTACCTTAATGTTTTCAGGTTTTGAATGGTTCCATTCAGTTTAACCTTGATGGGCAAACTCCAGGCTTTTGATATATCTGTTTGTTTTCATTCTTACATTTTGACCTGAAAAACCTTGGTGTGCACTCTCTTGCCAGTGCCATTATTTGATAAATTTACTGCTAAGAAATAAAAGCCAGCTACAAACTTGTTTTGTCACCCATTATGACATGTATGGCAGACACCACCTTGCTGGGAAGGTTCGCCTACCATTGATTTTGGGGATGAGCGAGGATGATGTCTTGTTGGCCATCACGATGTGGGACCTGTTTTTCAACACCATGTTTTATGAAGGTGAAATGGATGAAGATGAAATCTGGGCTCCCTTCCTTTTTACGTTTGAGAAACTGGAGGACATGGAGTTTTTCATGCAGGAAATCCATGACAAAAGAGACATTCATGTGTCTTGTCTGCACAACCCTCACCTGTGACTGCAAATGCAAAGTCAGTAGTGTAGTTAGTCCTTGTAGTTTTAGGTCAGATTTCTTGATTTTTAACCCAATAAAATTTGTGAAAAAAAGGTTGTGTTCTTGAAACTTAATATACAAAAATGAAATTTAGTAACTTATTCTGTTATTGAAAAAAAATCTAAATCTAAGATTGATTTTTATGTTAGCTACACATTTTGCTAATCAGTGTTAATAGAAATAAAATAAATCCAGCAACACTTGGAGGACAGTGGAAGAGTATGTGAGTATGTGACTAATAAATTGTTAATTAAGTAACTCTTCCAGTCTACTCCCTAAGTGTGGCTGGAGTGGTTGCCTTGCTACCAGTCTCAGAGCACACTTGTCCTCTTGTTTTTTCTATAGTGTGGCAAAGTCATGTGGCTGGTTCTAGACTACTGGACGGGTTCCTCATTGCCATTTGATTAAGATAGCATAATGCATGGCCTATCACATGAAGGCAGAGTCTATATATAGTATATATACATATATATATATGCAGATCATCAAAGGCTTGATAACGAGCGGATCAAAACATCTAAAATATGCGATCTAAAATATCGGTGTTGTGGGTCGCCAGGAACAGAGTTGAGAAACACTGCCTTTTAGTAATCTCTCACTTTGCCTAAACAATACCGAACATGCTCGTTGTATCATGTAAAATATTAGAGAAAAGTAAGTAATATTAGCTATGCCAGCATCTAAAGTTCCATGCAAGTCTCAAGGTTACTTTGACGTAACCTTTGCACATCAACAATAAACTGATTTTTTCCCTCTTTAGGTTCAAGTACGATCTGACGAAGGGCTTGCATTAACGTTAATAGCCAGTGGCGCTTGACTAGGTCCAGAGCTGGACTTGTTACAGAGTCATGTTAAACAGTGTGAGGTTCGATCAGACTGCAGTGCAGTACTTCAGGAAAGCTTCTAACCCTCAATTATACCAACCATTTCTTTTTCTCAGTGAAAGTGAGAATTTTTTTTCCGCCAAAAAATGTTTTTTTTTCAAGCTTGGGGCCAATTCACGATTTTAAGCGATTTTTTTCCTGCAAAATGCAGGGAGACTAAAAGACGACTGAAACATTAGATTTTTTAGGATTGTATGTGCAAGATAGTTGAGCATAAATAATAGTAAAAGCCTTGCCCCACCTGCCAGGCTGTCTTCATTATGTACATTCAAAAAAATACAGATTATCTCACACAGACTGTCATTACCAGATGCTTCAACTAAGTAGAGAACAGACATTCACTTTAATGATTTCAGCAGAGATAGAGATAGACCAGAAAAGTCCGCACACCAATTAATATCCTCCTGTTTGTGTTTCCTGACATGTCCTCAGCCTGCAGACAACTGCTAACTAGCATTAGCTACCCAGCAGGTAGGGAAAGACTGTCGACTCCTGTGACTTCACCTCTTGTCACCAGAGATGATGCCTCATCAACAAACACAAACTGAGAGCTCAGATCAGCGTGCAGAGTCCTGTTTCAGTCTGTCCCTCTCGTAGATTCGACAGCCTCCCATGGAAAGTTTACAGATACAAATCTCAAGTACTCACTGAGGTCACGGATTTATCCAAGGTGCCGGAGCAGGGAGAATATTACTGTCAGCTTGGCCTGATTTAAATGACAGGACACATATGGAGCAGTAAACAAACTACCTAAAATATTTTGTTAATTTAATTTTTAGTTGTTTTTGTTTTTTATCACCACAATGAATGACTGCAGGGGTGAACTCACTGCAGTTTGCAGTTTTACATAGGGCTTACTCTCACCTGGACAAGGGTGTGACAAGGACAAGCGGTGCTGTGAGATCATGTTTTTTGATTTTTCCAGCACCTTTGACACCGTCCAGCCCCTCCTACTGAGAGACAAGCTGACAGAGATGAAGGTGGACTCACACCTGGTGACCTGAATCACGGACTACCTCACGGAGAGACCACAGTATGTCAGGCTGAGGGACTGCTCCTCGGAGACTGTGGTCAGTAGCACTGGTGCGCCACAGGGGACTGTGCTCTACCCTGTCCTGTTCACCCTTTACACTTCTGACTTCAAGTACAACATGCATACAACATGCCACATGCAGAAGTTCTCAGATGACACTGCTATTGTGGGGTGTATTAGGGGTGAACAGGAGGGCGAGTACAGGAACCTGGTGGAGGACTTTGTGATGTGGTGCAGGTTGAACCATCTGCATTGTCTATTATGGACAATACCCGCCACCCTAAAAACCCTCTGCAGCAGAGGAGTAGGTTCAGTAGCAGACTGCTGTCTCAGTCCTGCTCAACGGACAGACTAAGGAAGTCTTTTGTCCCCCAGGCCATACGGCTATTCAACTCCTCCCAGCAATGACGGGGAGGAATGAAACTGAATGCTCACCTGCATTCTGGCTGGCAGGCTGCTGGGCTGTCAGCTACTGGCTATGTTAGCCTTATGCACAATTTGCATACTATTTATTTATATATGTAACTTTAATTGTATTTTATGTATATTATCCTCAGTATCATTATTCTTACACTGTTTTTAGTTTTTAATCATCTTACATTTGCATCTATTCCATTTAACACCTACTATATCATAGTGTCAGCTCTCTGTAGTAGTTCTGGCAGTTAGACTATCACTTCACCACTGTGTTTTTGAGTTCTTACTTCTTGTGTGTATTGGTGTTTTTGTATTTAAGCTACTAGATGCCTAAATTTCCCTTGGGATCAATAAAGTATCTATCTATCTATCTATCTATCTATCTATCTATCTATCTAACTGATGAATTGATGCACTGTGTTGAAAAAAAAGGTTGTTTGTCTTTTTCCAGTCCTGAGTGAGGAGTATGTATTAGAGTTTAAAGAACACAACACCTTTTGGAGCATTTTCTGTTTTGCAAACTGGAACACAGTTACTTTACTTTTAGGCTAGGCTACTTTCACCTTTAAATCTTCTGTGTTTGCTGTGAGGATGTGACAAATATTAAGTTATAGATGATACTTACATGCTCATCAATACAGTAAGCATGTCCCTCTGCCAGTTTGTTGGGAAGATATGTGTCCCCTTCACTGATATCATATCCTATAATCATCACTGCGGTTGGAAAAAGACTCAGATTTCCTACGTGGTCTGAATGTCCGTGAGTCCCCACGACAAAGTTAATGCCTCCCGGTTCCAGACCCCTCTCTTTCAGTTTCATTAGGAGGAAGTCCCGGTCCCACGGTCCCCCGGTGTCCACCAGAATAGTCCTGGGTCCCGTTATAAGGGTGATGGTCCCGTCGGCTCTAAACGTCCCGTCGGTTTGAGAGAAACAGTATCCGACCTTAAGGATGGACACGGAGTACGGCTGACCGGAGATGTCCGGTTGAGACTCTGATAGAGGTACTGTTTGAAACTGACCAAAGACCACTTGACTGTTTGTCCGGTCTGTCCCCATCATGTCAGCAAAGTTCTCAGGAAGAGCTATGGGAGCGTGGCAAGAACATTACAGCTGCTTCCACTGTTCAGTTCGAACCTTCGTAATAGGTGCATACTGCCACCTACTGTATCGGAGTGTGTATAATCAGGCAGAAAATAAATTCCATATGACCACCCAATTTAAAGTCGTGTTGAATTTCACTAGATTCTGTTTCCACTTAACAGTGGTTTTGGGGTTGTGACCACTTCTCTCCTCAAGTAGCTGTAAATTCACATGAGAACTGGGGACAGTCCATGGAGAAATATTACTTAAAACAACAAATGGACCATAATTTAATTATTTTAAACAGATTTTTCTGTCTTAACATTCCATTGAAATTTGTATATTACCAACATTTATCTATCATATCTCAGTGGTGGGGTGGCTAGTCTGACCAAATATGCTAGCAATAATTTATTTCTTCTAAAATGTAATAACTGTGTAACCCATTTACTTACTCTGCTCATCTTTAAAAAGCAGTTTAACTTGCTTGTCCATTTACCAGAGGTGGAGTAAACTTAAGTAAAAGTAGCAAAACCACAGTGTAGAAATATCTGTTACAAGTAAAAGTCCTGCATTAAAAAGTTTACTTAAGTAAAAGTATTATATCAAAATATACTTAAAGTAGCCTACGAAAAGTAAAAGTATTCATTATGCGGAATGGCCCACTTCAGAATATTGTATATCATATTATTGGATTAGAATGTTTGATACATCAGTGTATACATTTGAATGTTGCAGCTGGTAAAGGTGGGCCTAACATTAATTACTTTATATACTGCAGCCTTGTGAAGTTCCCCCCAGGGATCAATAAAGTCTTATCTTAACCTTTGGTAATACATCATAATTTATTTGTTGATTATATTTTCTATTATTAATCTGAATCTGCAAAGGAACTAGTAACTAAAGTTATCAAATAAATGTAGTGGAGTGAAAAGTAAAATATTTCCATCTGAAATGTAGTGAAGTATAAAGTAGCAGAAAATGGGAATACTTAAGTTAAGTACAAGTACCTCAAGTACGTGAGCAAATGTACTTAGTTACTTTCCACCACTGCCATATGCTATACATGTGGATGTTATCAGTGCAAAATATATCTAACAGTGATTGTTTATTACCTCACCAGCCATAACTGGGAACGTTCTAGGGAACGTAAGCAGGTTTAGAACTTTATACATTATGTTTTGTATGGTATTAAAATTTTGACTTTTTTCCCCGTAAAATTACGACTTTATTATTATGACTTTTTTTTGAAATATTATGACTTTATTCTCATTAAATTACTACTTTATTCTTGTAATATTACGACTTCTCAAACTTTTTCTCAGATATTTTTTCCTCAATGTGGCCCCAATACTCTGTCGTACTTCCATGCATCTTTAAACTCATGTCAAAAGGATTTTTTTTTGTGTGTAAAGACTAATGTATACCCCAGACATATGCCCACTGTGCAACGTTATTAATTGCTTCCTGAATGAATAATATGCCACCATTTTCAAAAGGAGATATGTTCATATCTGGTTGTGGTTGTACTTGGACCCAGGAGGTAGAGCAGGTTGTCTACTGATCACAGGTTCGATCCCCAGCAGCTGATAAAGCAGTCTCACCACAAGGTCCATTTAGTAGCTGATAAACAGTCATGTGGTGAGATTGTTTACTTATTGTTACTTTGTGTCTAAACCTAACCAAACATTAACACTAATGGTGGTAGATCAGGAAATGGTCATATGAGTCATTTTTATTATAGTGATTTTGGTCTGACACACAATGTTGTCAGACATCAGGGGCATCATATCAGAAAACTTGGGCCATTTTTAATAGCAATGACATATGACACACTTTATTATTTAGTTTGGATGACTTATAAGTATCAATGTGTTATATGTCATGTAAGCAGCATTTTGATATTGTGGGTGATCATGACTGTTTGAACTGCATTATATTTCATGAACACATATTCTGCAAAGTAACTAACTACAGGTGTCAGAAAAATGTAGTAAAGTAGAATAAAAGGTTCCCCTTTGAAATATAGTTATGTTAAAGTGGGGTATGTTTTAAAATGAAAAGGCACACTGTGCTGCCTTCAGGTGCAAAACAATTAGCATTTCTGTGGCATTGGACTTTGAGAGGTGGCATTGGTATTTGAGAGGTGATTATATTTTGCAGTCCAGAACAATGGCAGTACCGCACTGCCTGTCTGACACAATGTCAGTAAACGTCAACATTATAAGCTTTATAAAGACAGGATTTATTGCAGGGATGTGGGGTTGTGTAAGATTGTGCAGGTGTGTCGATAAAAATGTTATCTCTGTGTAACTGTTGTACATGCAATTTACCACATGATAAAATATCACCTATTAACAGAGCTGTAGCCAGGATTTTAGAAATCTTAGGCAGTTTGGAGCATTTTTAAATCACAGTTGCTGCAGATGATTTAAGACCAAAGGTCTTCAGTTCAAATGTTGAGTAAGTCAATTTAGTTGTAACTTAGACATTTAGTTGTTAAAGTGTGTTGTGAGAGTGATTTCAGTAATAAACATATTTCCTGGAAAGGCCAAAGTCTCAAGTTCAGACATGAATGAGATGATCATATACCTGTAACTGCTTCACAGATAAACAAAGGACACATCTCAGGCAGAAAGTAAGTCACTTTGATCAACAGACGTGAAGTATAATTCATATTCCACTGTATTTATGGTTTACAGAAAGCTCTTGATCCATACATAAGGAATGACAGATGGGATTTTGTTAATTTTTGTGTTAGAAAGTACACAGTAATTTATCTAAAGCTCCTAGTAATTGATGAAATTGATAATAATTGCGTTGTTTTGAGCTTAGTGTTTGAAAGCAGTTAGATTAGATTCGATTCATATTTAGTCCAAAATGGTTTTATGTAAAATGTGATTTGTTTATGCAAGTGTGCATGTAAACTGTATTGACATATAAACAGTGTTTTAAAACTACTTTACTAAATCTAAATAAGATGGAGACTTTTTAGGGATGGTAGTTATGTTAAGTTCTTTTTTTAAAATATAGGAAAAAATATATAATATATATAAAATAGAGTAAAATAAAATAGAAAATGAAATATAATACTGAGGTAGACTGTTGGTAGGTTGGTAGGTTGTACACATATAGATTAACATAAGTAGTATACAGGTGTGGTGTAACAGTCTCATAGTGGTGAGCTCAAGAGCTCAAGAGTTCAACAGTCTTATGGCATGAGGGATGAAGCTGTCACTGAGCCTGATGGTGCGGTACAGTCTGCCAGACAGCAGCAGGCAGAACAGTTTGTGGCTGGGGTGGTCCTGGTGATGTGCTGCAGTTTTCACCACCCTCTATAGAGCCTTATAGCTGAGGGTGGTGCAACTGCCATACCAGACAGTAATGCAGCCTGCTAGGATACTGTCAATGGTGCACCTGTAGACACCGGTTGCAGAGTATCCTGGAGTCCATGTTGAGCCTCCGCAGCCTGCGGAGGAAGAAGAGCCATGGCCTTCCTGATTTTATGATGCTGTGGTGAGTCCAGGTCAGGTCCTCGCTGATGTGACTCTCTCCACCGTAGTCCCACTGATGGAGAGGGGAGCGTGTTCTCTGTCACTTCCTGTTGAGATGAAGGTTGTTGTCCTGGCGCCAAGATGTCAGGGCTCTGATGTCCTCTCTGTAGACTGTCTTATCTTAGCCAGTGATCAGGCTGATGACAGCCTTGTTGTCAGCAAACTTGATGATGGTGTTGGAGCTGTGGGTGGCCACGCAGTCATGTGTGAACAGGGAGTACAGGAGAGGGCTGAGCACACAGCCCTGAGGGGCACTGGTGTTGAGAGTCAGGGTGGAGGATGTGGTGGTGGCTATCTGCACAGCCTGGGGTCTGTCCATCAGGAAGTTCAGGATCCAATCACAGAGGGTGGTGTTGAGCCCAAGGTCTCTGAGCTTGATGACAAGCTTGGAATGCACAATGGTGTTAAATGCTGAACTATAGTCAATGAACAGCATTCTCATGTGTTCCTCTGGTCCAGGTGGGAGAGGGCAGTGTGGAGGGCTAGAGTGATGCAGTCGTCTGTTGATCTATTTGGTCAGTATGCAAATTGTAGTTGGTCCAGTGAGTCAGGGAGGGAGGAGGTGATGAACGTTTTGACTAACCGCTCAAAGCACTTCATGATGGTGGAGATGAGGGCTAATGGGTGGTAGTCCTTAAGGCAGAGGGTTTTGGACTTTTTGGGCACAGGGACAATGGTGGTCTTCTTGAAACATGTGGAGACTAAAGACTGTAGCAGTGACATGTTGAAAATGTCTGTGAAGACATCTGCCAGATGATCTGCACACACCTTGAGAGCTTGGCCAGGGATGCCATCATGTCCAGGTGTGTGAGTTGAGCTATTTGAAGAATTTGCACACATCTGCCCTGGATATGACAAGTGGGCAGGGGTCCTGGGCCTTTTAGACCTCCTCAGCCAGGGAGTAAAGTGCATAGGAGGTATTCAGATCATCTGGGAGGGATGCAGACATTATCTCAGCACTGCTGGTTTTCCTTTTGTAGTCTGTGATGGTTCTTAGTCTAGCCCACATGTTTTTAGAGTTGGAGCCCTGGTAGTTAGACTCCACTTTGTCCCTGTATTGTCTCTTAGCACTGCTAATAGCTCTCCGGAGCGCATACCTGGACATCCTGTACTCCTCCAAATCACCTGAGTTGTAGCCGTTGGCCCATGCTTTAAGTTTGGCATGGACTTCCCCGTTAACCCAGGGCTTCTGATTCGGGAATGTATGTACAGTAATCCTTGGTACAACATCACATGTGTTAATGTTATTGTCCTAAAACACATACCATTCCGTAGTGCTGAAGCAGTGACATAAGGCCGAGTCTGATTGGTTGAACCACTGCTGAAGAGTGGCTTTAGACTCTTTATCTTACCCTTGGAAGATACCTATAGAGGAGAGATCTTCTGCCTCTGTGAGTAGGGACTCTGTCAATGCTTCTCAGTATCCTTGTTCACTGTGGAAGAAGCTCCACAATGAATTAATTAAATATATATATATATGCTGGCATAAGATTAATGCTGTTACATGTCTTTACTAACTGCATATCACTTAGCTGACTCTGGATGGAGGATGGCAGCGAATACACCAACTCCTCCAGAGACCCCAACTAAACTCACACTCACCAAGAAGCAGGTATTCTTGTTGTATGATGGGCACCTTATTACATGTCCCCATAAATAATGCAATCAAGTACAACATTGCCACAAACAACAGTGGCAAGAATTATCATAGAGTTGAATCAACACCTCTGACAATGATTTTTTTTTAAATGTATCAGTAACGCTTTAGATTACAGCCCGCAAATCATTAGGTATGTCATAAAAAATGAGTCAAACTACATGTGGCATGTTCGCTTAGTTTAAAATAAAAGAAATTGCAGTAAACAAAGTATTATTATAAACTTCAATATATTGACTTTCATCACACACACACTTGAAAGGTAAAAACTATAATAGCTACAGAAATCTTGTCATTGTTCCTCAATGATAATATGCCACCCAAAATACATTATTTAGATGTCAGCCTCACTGGTCTAATATGTATACCCTGTAATTATGCTATAATTACAGTGAAAAGGGGGTACACATGGACCACTGCGTTTTACTGCCCATTTACCCTGTAACTACAGTAGTGAAAATGGGGTGAACAAGGGACATCTTAATTTCACATCCCAAATATCCCTGATAGCTTTCCACACTTTTCCAATGAACTTCAATGAAGTGTGTTTGTGAGTGAAAGTATACCTATTTGGCTCCTAAATTGTTTATGATCTGATGATATGACAAGGCACTGGATCCCAAAAACTGTGTTACTATTCCCCAGTATTTTATCATAATACACAACATACACATAACTATTTTATTGCTATGCCTATGTAGGTTCCCCCTTCCTTGCAGACTTAGCCAAATGCTTTGTTTCTCAGCAACAACAATAAAGTGCATTATATTAATAATACACCATATTTAAAAACGTTTTAAGTTTCTTTGCAAATATGTCATAATTTAAAAATACCATGATACCATAACTAATTGCACCGAAATATCAACATTGTTACCCCTTTTTTTGCCACTGTCCGTGCCTTGTTATAAAATAAGATCTCAGTAATTTAAAAAATACTTAGTGTTATTTATTTGTAAGTCCCCTCTTCAAAACAAAATGGTTACTCCCTTATTCCCTAACCTCTTGTGCTCTTCTTCTGTACTTACATATTTATACATACTAATTACAATGTAATTTGCAGGATGTAATCTGAAGTGTTACTTCACTTGTGTAGTATAATTTATAAGCTTCTCAAAGTTAGTGTTTATTGTGCAGCTATTATATAAGATGTCATTTTATTGTACAGTTGATGATTTTTGATCTGAACTCAAATTTTGTATTCTTTTCTACATATATAGTCAAAAGCCATAGAGAAAATCAGTGTTTCCAGCTCGGCACCATGGAATAAACCCTCCCTCAGTGAAATTCAGGTAAACTAACATGACATAAGGATTGATAAATACATAAAAGCATTTCAGTTTTACTGAAAAGGTGTTGTTTCTTTCTGCTCCTACAGATCAAGGATTTTGAAAGATCATCAAACAGTTGTCTGCTTTAGAGCAGTTTCTGCACAGCAAAGGTAAACAAGTGGTTACACTGTGGATGAAAGAATGTGAAAGTGGAAAAAAAAAAAAGGAAGACATGACCTTTTTTTTCTTTGTTTTCTTACATTTCAGCCTGATCTAAAGCCAATGCAGACTCTGACAGAGTGCCTCCAACTTCTTCATAAACTGGCAGAGGAGGTGAACAACATCAACCAGGTACACAATAGATCCCACTACATTCCTGTTTATAGCTATTAAGAGCATGAGTCCCCTTGAAGCATATTTTCTTGTGCTGTAATGTTAGTCCAAAATACATTAATGTTGGATTTTTGATTTTAAAAATTCAGCACCAGCTGGATGGTTTCTGTATACCATGAATTGCAACTCTATTCTTCCACTGAGTGAATCATAAGGATTCAAACAATCAATCAATTGATTGATTGAATCATGAGGTCAGTCACTGGTTCAGGAAAATATGTTGCCCTGAGTTGAGCCTCCTCTGAGCCCACCTACAAATCCCACCTTCTTGGCTAGTATTGGCAAAAAATGTCTCTAAACCTAATGCTTGTCAGGTCAGCATACATTCTCGGAGGAAACAGAAGGCCTAATTCAGGGTAAAAAAGTGAAACCTTAAACTGTTTAATGGAGTCTTTCAGACAGACTAAATGCTACTAAAAATGAGGAGCATGAAGAGTCTTTCAGTGACTTTCCCTTGTCCTGATTTGATCCAAGACCAGTAAGTAAGTAAGCCTCTTTCCTCTTCTCTCTCATCTGTAGAAGGAATTTCTTTAATTTCATCATCCAAGCTACGGCTCTTTTTAGGCCATTCCATGATGAGTAATACTCAATGAGCTTCCTTGTTGGAGTTTTTCCTGTCACACTGGTAACAATGCTGGTAGCAATAACTTCTCTCCGCACTTCAGGGTCATCTGGGAGGATGGAGCCAAGTTCTTCTGGAATTCTTGGCCATTGTGCTTCAGATTTTTCCAGAAACTCTGGTCCTTGAAACCATCTTTTAGAACTCAAGAAGGGTTCAATGCTCAGTCCTCGTGATGCATCGTCAGCTGGGTTGTGTTTGGAACCTACAAACCTCCACTGTTTCACTTTTGATATGTTATGGATCACTGCAATCCTGTTGGCCACGAAAGTGTGGAACCTCCTGGTCTTATTTCGAAGATATTTTAGCACAGACTGGCTGTCAGAAAGTGGATTCTTGGAGCTGTAATTGGAGCTCGGATTGAAGCATTCTGTCCATTCGTACAGCCAGTGCAGCAGCAGTGAGTTCCAATATTGGAATTGCTATTGCTTTGAGTGGAGTGACTCTTGATTTTCCCATCACAAATGCAATATGTACCTCTTCAATGTCATTTGTGATCCTCAGGTAACTTGCAACGCCATAACCTTGCTCGCTTGCATCACAAAAGTTATGCAACTGAGCAGTTTTCACTTGACCAAAGTTCTTAGGTTTCACACACCTGCTAATTTGGAATCTGGCCAGCTGGTCTAGATCTTTGAGCCATCGTTGCCATGGCTTTGAGAATTCCACTGGAATTACTTCATCCCATCCATATTTGGCCTTACAGAGTTGTTGAAGTATTTGCTGATGATCATACACCAAGCTGACTGTAGAAAGTATACTCCTTCTAGTAAGAGTTCTGTTGTTAGCAGTAACACGAAAGCTGAATGTATCACTCTCAACGTCCCAATACATCCCAATGCCAGTACAGCTTGACTATTACTAACCCATTTGGTCAGCTTGAATCCTCCAAGAGAACAAATTTCTCTGAGATCTTTAACAAGATCTATAGTTTATTTCTCTGTCGCTACCGACTTGAGGCAGTCATCGACGTACAAATTTGACTTAACTGTGTCAGCCACTTCTCTATGAAATTTGTCACTGTTGTCCTCTGCAGTCTTCTGCAACGCAAAGTTTGCACAGGCTGGAGAGGATACGGCGCCGAAGAGATAGACCCTCATTCGGTATTCCTCCAGATTCTTGCTGGTGTCTCCATCTGGCCACCACAGGAATCTGAGCAAGTTTATGTCCTCTTCATTAACACGCACTTGGTGAAACATGCCCTCAATATCTGCCATAATGGCAACGGGCTCCTGACAGAACCTGAGCAGAACACCAATGAGCGAATTTGCCAAGTCAGGGCCCTAAAGGAGTACTTTGTTGAGTGATGTGCCTCTACAGGGTGATGCACAATCGAAAACCACACGGATAGTTCTTTTGCGTTTATGGTAGACACCATGGTGGGGTATATACCATACCTTGCCATTCTCCTGTTGTAGATCTTCAACTGGTACCTTCTCAGCATATCCTTTCATGATGATGTCACTCATGAAACTTTTATACTCAGTTGCATACACCTGGTCCTTTAGGAATTTTCTTTTAAGGTGTAAGGCTCGTTGTTCTGTCATTTGGTAGTTGTTTGGCATGATGATGTTCCGATCATGAAGAGGTAAATGTAAGTGGTAATGACCATTTTTGACCTGCATAAACTTTCGGTCATCAGCTGACATCTCCCTTTTCTCCTCATACTCCTTTTCTGGGAAGTCATGTGCATATTGTTTTTGTAGGAGCTTCTCAAGGTGAACAATTGAGATTCGGTTCACTAATGCCACAGGGCGTTCATTGTCCATAGCAGTGGAAGCACCAAGTGGACCTGTTATGCCGCTTGAAAATGTGTTTTACCTTGTCTCAGGAGTTCAGTGTGGTTTGTTTATCTTTGTAACTATAGTAACGTAGTACTAGTGCATGTTGGGAATCAGGAAGTAAAATTGCCATGCGGTGATCAGTTATGGTCATGTGTGAGCTCTACCAGTCATCAGCTTCTAAGTTGATCGTCTTTCTTTCTCTCTTTTTGCTAAGGCAACGTCTGTAAGTATTTCTCATAATGTAACATTAAGTCATCGCTTATTGAGATGGTGAAGACGCTAATTAGTTTATGCTAGGCTGAGTTAGCTTTGTGTTTTACTTCTGTTGGTTGTTTTTACTAGCTTGTTTGTGTTTTTCATATAAGCTGCAGAGCTAAGGTAGCTGAGCCGTATTATCTATTCAGATGCTGTGTGTTTGGTTTCACAGTTTCACAAAATTCCCAGTAAACTTCATGAAAGTGAATCAGCTGTGTCCTGGAGTTTCTTGGGAGTGTTTAAGCTGAATGGAACATAGCCATGACAGTGAAAAGACGGCAACACAGCTAACAAGGGACTCAAGGATTGCCATCATACGGAGCAACTTAATATCAAGGGATAAGCGGCTAACACCACAGCTTCCAGACAGCTTCACACTAGCTCCCTTCTCCTGATATCGAAAACGCGGTGAGTCACAATGTCACAACATAGCAACAGTATTAAAGGAAATGGAGATGACCAGTCTAAGACTGTGCACTCGAGGAGCAGTCGCTCATCTGGTACATCGTCCAGCTCAAAGATTAGCATGGCCATCGCAATGGCAAAGGCAAAAGCTGAAGCAGCGCAAGCTAGAGCGGCACATTCACAAAGGGAAATTGAACTTAAAGTGGAGCAGGCACGTATTCGAGCCAATCTCGATGCATTAGAGGATGAAAAGGAGAAGGATGCTGCAATAGCAGAGGCAAATACTCTCGTGGCTGGTTTACAAGATATGGGCTTTGAAGTATGCAGTGAGGCTAGCAGCCCAGTTCCCCAATCCATCAAAGACCAGCGCATCGCTGCCTATGTGTTGGAGCAAGTCAGCCTATGCAGCAAGGGTTTATCTGCCAAAAGAGGGAGCGACAACGCTTCACCAACGCTTCATCCTCCACATCTTCAACCAACCAACGTTATCCCTTCAACACCACACCCACTCAATCCAAGTCAAACCCAAGCTGCTGCTTCTGCTGACATCATGCCACACCAAGCTCCTCAGGCCCCTCAGACCAATGGGGCACCACCACAACAAAGCTTCAGTCAGCCTCTTAACTCCTCTCCAGCTCCTCAGCTTAGTGGAAAACGTCCACAACAGAACTTCAAACAGGATTCCTCATCTCCTGCGCACCCACATGTTCACAGGACGTCTTATGGAGATAACCATGACAGTTCTACATCCACCGGAGACCTCATCAGATATCTCGCTCGCAACCGCCTGGTGACTTCAGGCCTCACCACATATGATGACCAGCCATTGAACTATTGGGCCTGGAAAACATCGTTCCAGAATGCTATCGCTGATCTAGACCTGTCTGCTGCAGAAGAGCTCGACCTTCTCACCAAGTACCTGGGGAAAGAGTCAGCAGAGCAAGTGAGAAGAATAAAAACAGTCAACATCAGGAATCCAGCTACTGGACTATTTATGGCATGGGAACGCCTCGACGAAATATTTGGCTCACCAGAGGCCGTCGAACAGGCTCTGTTCAACAAACTTGAAAACTTTCCAAAGGTCACAACAAAGGATCCACAGAGACTCAGGGATCTAGCCGACCTGTTGTCAGAGCTACAAGCCGCCAAGGAAGACGGCTACCTGGCAGGCTTGTCGTACTTGGATACCTCCAGAGGAATTAGGCCTATCATCGAGAAACTCCCATACAACATACAAGAAAAGTGGCTTTGGGTCGAGATACAAACAAGAACATTTTGTTAGTTTCCCACCTTTCTCAGTGTTGGTAAACTTCATTTCTACCGAGGCAAAGGCCCGCACAGACCCAAGCTTTAACCTTTTCACACAAGCTCCAGCAGAGAGAAAGAGTAAGTGGGAGAGGCCTGCAAAGACATCAGTATATGTTCACAAGACACAAGTCTCTGGAACTGCTAAGGCTGAGTCTAGAGAAAGTAGGGAACAAATCGATCCAAATAAACATTGTCCCCTACATAAAAAGCCCCATCCTCTGAGAAAATGCAGAGGCTTTCGTGAGAAGAGCATAAATGATCGCAAACAGTTTTTGAAAGAGCATTACATCTGCTTCCGCTGTTGCTCCTCCACAGAGCATCTTGCGAAGAACTGCACCGCTGAGATAAAATGTACAGAGTGTGAGAGCACCGCTCATTCGACAGCACTTCACCCCTACCCACCTACCTGGAAATCTAAGTCATCCCCTTCCACTTCAGAGGATGGCGGGGAGGAGGACAAAGCAGACAACCAGGAGGTCAAGTCGACGTGCACTCAAGTATGTGGTGAAGGATTGAGCGCCAGAGCATGTGCTAAGATCTGCCTCGTCAGCGTATTCCCAAACGGACGCAGGGAGGAGTCCAAGAGAATGTACGCCATACTGGACGAGCAGAGCAATCGCTCACTGGCACGGTCAGGGTTCTTCGAGGTTTTCAAGATCTTCGGAAGCTCCTCCTCATATACACTCAAGACCTGTGCGGGGCGTACAGAGGCAGTGGGGAGGAGAGCCAGCGGTTACACTGTGGAGCCAGTGGACAAAAAAGTAAGCATTCCTCTGCCTACACTCCTTGAATGCAATCAAATCCCTAATGCCCGCGCCGAGATTCCTACGCCGGTGCAGCCTACCATCATGCCCACCTGAAGCACATCGCCGACAAGATTCCGCCTCTGGATCCGGAAGCCAAAATACTCCTCCTACTGGGCAGAGACATCTTACGGGTGCACAAGGTCCGAGAGCAGATAAGTGGCCCAGGAGATGCACCGTTTGCTCAAAGGCTTGACCTAGGATGGGTCGTCGTTGGTGATGTGTGCCTCGGAGGCGCTCATAGACCACTCGAGGTGAGGAGTTACAAAACAGCCATCCTAGAAAATGGTCGTACGAGTCATCTTCAGCCTTGCAACAACCAGATCAGAGTGAACGAGGTATTTGGTCAAGCACCTAAACATCAGCACCATCCAGTAGCAACCTCCGCGTGCAGCTCTATGGTTCTCGTTGGGGACCACCTGGGGCAAACTGTCTTCGCTCGTACTCCCGACGACCACAGACTCGCCCCATCCAGGGAAGATCTAGAGTTTCTGAAGATAATGGAAGCTGAGTGCTACCAGGACAGCTCAAAAAGTTGGGTTGCACCTTTACCTTTTCGGTCGCCGAGACAGCGGCTGCCTAACAACAGGAAACAGGCTTTCGACCGTCTTGTCTCACTCCGGCGCTCGTTAGAAAAGCGACCGCAGATGAAAGCTGACTTCCTAGAGTTTATGGAGAAGATGCTCAAGAAGGCACATGCAGAAGTTGCCCCACCAGTGCAGCCTGGACAAGAGTGTTGGTACCTGCCCCTGTTCGGCGTGTATCATCCTAAGAAGCCAAATAAGATCCGTGTAGTCTTCGACAGCAGTGCGTCATGTCAAGGGGTGTCGCTCAACAATGTTTTGCTCACCGGCCCTGATCTTAATAATAGCCTGTTGGGTGTTCTTATGAGGTTCAGGAAGGAACAGGTGGCGATCACTGCAGACATCGAGCACATGTTCCACTGTTTTGTCGTGAAGGAGGACCATCGTGATTTTCTCCGCTTCCTGTGGTATAGGAACAACGACCCTACCTCTGACATTGTGGACTACAGGATGCGGGTTCACCTTTTTGGGAACAGTCCCTCGCCTGCCGTTGCAGTGTATGGTTTGCGACGGGCAGCTAAGGAAGCAGAGGCCGACTACGGCAGCGACGCAAGAAGATTCGTCGACCGCGAGTTCTACGTTGACGATGCTTTAAAGTCCTTCAGCACCGAGGAAGAAGCCATCAGCGTCCTCAGGCGAGCGCAGAAGATGCTTGCAGCTTCTAACCTCAGGCTGCACAAAATTGCTTCAAATCGACCTGCAGTCATCAAAGCATTCCCATCCGAAGATCGCTCCAAAGATGTCAACAGCTTAGATCTCTTTGTTGATGATCTGCCCATCCAACGTAGCCTTGGATTGTTCTGGAACATGCGCACAGACATCTTCATGTTTCAAATCGAAGATGACCAGAAGCCATTCACTCGCAGAGGGGTACTCTCAACTGTGAATAGCCTCTACGATCCTCTAGGGTTCCTCGCACCCATCACGGTCCATGGAAGACTGATACTCAGGGAACTCACTATGCAAGCAGAGAACTGGGACGCACCTCTTCCCAAAGACATGGAGATCGAGTGGACTAGGTGGAAACAGTCACTCCAAGACCTAGAGGAGCTCCAGATACCACGTCCTTATGCATCTTTTTCTACCGCAGGCGCATTGAGAAGAGAACTCTGTGTCTTCGCAGATGCATCAGTCAAAGCAATAGCAGCCGTGGCCTACATCAAGGTGACAAGCCACCAAGAGCAGACTGAGATTGGCTTTGTCTTTGGGAAGGCAAAGTTGGCCCCTCAGCCTGGCTTAACTATCCCGAGACTTGAGCTCTGTGCGGCTGTACTCGCTGTTGAGATCGTCGAGATGATAGCCACAGAGATAGACACAACATTTAACAACATCACCTATTACACAGATAGCAAGGTTGTATTGGGATACATCCACAATCAGTCAAGGAGATTCTATGTCTACGTACATAACAGAATCCAACGAATCCATCAATCACCTTGTTCCGGTCAGTGGAAGTACGTCCCAACGCACCTCAACCCAGCTGATGTTGGGTCAAGAACTGCGACACCAGCTCTGCTTAGCAGTACCACGTGGCTCAAAGGACCAGCCTTTCTCCATGATGCATCTTTGCATTCATCTGAGCCCCAAGAGACTTACAACCTCATTGATCCTGACACCGATGCTGAAGTGCGTCCCCAGGTGGCGACAAGTCTCACGCATGTTACCAGAGATGTGGTACACCCACAACGCTTTGAACGTTTCTCCAAGTTCAGCACTCTCCTCACAGCCATAGCGCACCTCATCCACGTGGCTCGTTCCTTTGCCCACTCTACCAAGAATCAGTGTCAGGGGTGGCACATCTGTCGTCCTACAGAGGAAGAGTTGCTGAGAGCCAAAGTGTGCATCGTGAAGAGTGTCCAGAATGGGTGCTATATAGAGGAACTGAAGTGTATCAACTCAGGGTCCAACATCCCATCTTCCAGCAGCCTGTGGAAATTGCACCCTACCATAGACCAAGATCAACTTCTTAGAGTAGGAGGCCGGATTGGACAGTCAGATTTGAGCGCGGACGAAACTCACCCCATCATCATTCCTGGCCGGCATCATCTCGGAACCCTGCTTGTGTCTCATTATCATGGGGCAGTGAAACACCAAGGAAGGCATCTTACTGAAGGTGCCATTCGAGCGGCAGGGTTCTGGCTGGTGGGAGCTAAACGCTGTATCAGCAGTCTGCTTCACGGATGTATCACTTGTAGAAAACTGCGGGGAAAGACTGAACATCAGCAGATGGCAGCTCTGCCAGCAGAACGGCTACAAGTAGCACCTCCTTTCACCTACGTAGGTGTCGATGTCTTTGGACCATGGGACATCGTCTCACGCCGCACTAGAGGAGGAGTCTCCAACTCTAAACGATGGGCTGTGATGTTCTCATGTATGTGTTCAAGGGCAGTTCACATCGAGGTGATTGAGGCAATGAGTTCCAGCAGCTTTATCAATGCCTTGAGGAGGTTTTTTGCAGTCAGGGGCCCTGCAAAGCAGATCCGCTCCGACTGCGGAACTAACTTCATCGGTGCCTCTCGTGAGCTGGAGATGGACAAGACTAATCCAGGCTTCAACAGTGTGGAAAAATACCTGGACACTCAGAGCTGCACCTGGGTGTTTAACCCGCCCCACGCGTCTCATATGGGTGGCGCGTGGGAACGAATGATCGGCATCGCTCGCAGTATTTTGGACT
>VMKM01002257.1:0-80833 GCA_008360985.2 Macquaria ambigua
GTAATAGAATGTGATGGTCAATGGTATCGAATGCAGCACTAAGATCTAGTAAGACAAGTACAGAGACAAGTCCTTTGTCTGATGCAACTAGAAGGTCATTTGTAACTTTCACCAGTGCTGTCTCTGTGCTATGATGCACTCCAAATCCTGACTGAAAATCCTCAAACAGCTTATTGTTGTGTAGAAAGTCACACAACTGATTGGCGACTGCTTTCTCAAGGATCTTAGAGAGAAAAGGAGGGTTAGATATAGGTCTATAATTAGACAAAACCCCTGGATCAAGAGTGGGCTTTTAAGAAGAGGTTTAATTACAGCTACTTTAAAGGACTGTGGCACATAGCCTTTTAATAAGGACAGATTGATCATATCTAGTAAAGAAATGCTAACTAAGGGTAAAACCTCTTTAAGCAGCCTAGTTGGGACGGGGTCTAAGAGACACGTTGATGGCTTAGATGAGGAAATCATGGAAGTTAGCTGATAAAGGTTGATGGGAGAAAAGCAGTCTAAATGTACCTCAGGTTTTACAGTTGTTTCTAAGGTTCCTGTGTTTGAAGATAAGTCAGTACCAACTGAGAGCAAGAGGTGCTGAATTTTGTCTCTAATAGTTAGAATTTTATCATTAAAGAAGCTCATGAAGTCGTTACTACTGAGGTCTATAGGAATACATGGCTCCACAGAGCTGTGACTCTCTGTCAGCCTGGCTACAGTGCTGAACAGAAACCTGGGGTTGTTCTTATTTTCCTCTATTAATGATGAGTAGTAGGCTGCTCTGGCATTACGGAGGGCCTTCCTATAAATTTTGAGACTATCTTGCCAGGCTAAACGTGATTCTTCCAGATTGGTGGAACGCCATTTCCTTTCAAGTTTTCCGCGATGTTTGTTTTAATTTGCGGGTTTGCGGGTTATACCATGGAGCTAACCTCCTCTGTTTTATTATCTTCTTTTTTAGAGGGGCGATAGAGTCGAGTGTTATTCGTAGTGAGCCTGCAGCACTATCAACAAGATGATCAATTTGGGAGGGACTAAAGTTAGCATAGGAGTCATCTGTTACATTGAGACATGGAACTGAATTAAATGCCGATGGAATCACTTCCTTAAATTTAGCTACAGCACCATCAGATAGACATCTAGTGTAGGAATGTTTGCCTAATGGCGTGTAGTCCAGTAATAGGAATTCAAAAGTTAATAAATAATGGTCTGATAAAAGAGAATTCTGTGGAAAGACTATTAGATGTTCAATTTCTATGCCATAGACAAGAACAAGGTCGAGGGTGTGGTTAAAACAATGAGTGGGTTTATGTACACTCTGACAGAAGCCAATTGAATCTAATAATGAGATAAACGCAGCACTAAGGCTATCATTTTCTACATCCATGAATATTAAAATCACCTACAATAATTATTTTATCTGTTTTAAGGACTAAACCTGATAAGAACTCTGAGAATTCAGATAAAAATTCAGAATACGGTCCAGGAGCTCGGTACACTATAACAAATAGAATTGGCTGTAGTGTTTTCCAGGTTGGGTGTGAAAGGCTAAGAACAAGGCTTTCGAACGAGTTATAATTTAGTTTAGGTTTGGGTTTGATTAATAGGCTTGAGTCGAAGATGGCTGCAACTCCACCTCCTCGGCCTGAGCCTCGAGGAATGTGAGTATTAATGTGACTGGGGGGAGTGGATTCATTTAGGCTAACATATTCATCGTGACACAGCCAGGTTTCAGTAAGACAAAATAAATCAATATTATGATCTGATATTAGATCGTTTACTAGAACAGCTTTAGATGAGAGAGATCTAATGTTTAAGAGTCCACATTTAATTCTCCTATTTTGTTGTACTGTTGCAGTGGTGGTTTTAGTTTTTATTAGGTTTTTATGTGTAACTCCTCTTCTGTTTACTTTTGATTTAAATAATTTAAGTGGTGGGGGGGCAGACAGCCTCTCTGTGGAGTTTAGGGTGGGTAACTGCTCTAATGGAAGCGCAGAGAAGCGTGTAGGACTGCAGCTCTGCCTCCTGGTCTGGACCACAGACTGTATTAAGTCTTTGGTCTGAACTCTGAGCTGTCATGGCTTTGGGCCACTAATAAATTCGGCCAGATTTCTAGATATGAGAGCGGCTCCATCCAAAGTGGGATGAATGCCATCTCTCCTAATCAGACCAGGTCTTCTCCAAAAAGTCCGAAACTCAGGCAGGCAGGACAAAGTCAACAGTTTGTCTGGCCAACCAATGAGTCTGTTAATCTACTGGAAGTCTGTTGTCGTCTTTGGGGACACCTGGAAGTCTGTTGTCGTTTCTGGGGACACCTCGAAGTCTGTTGTTGTCTCTAAGGAGACACCTGAAAGTCTGTTGTAGTCTCTACGGGGACACCAGGAAGTCTGTTGTCGTTTCTGGGGACACCAGGAAGTCTGTTGTCGTCTCCGGGGAAACCAGGAAGTCTGTTGTCGTTTCTGGGGACACCTCGAAGTCTGTTGTCGTCTCTACGGGGACACCTGGAAGTCTGTTGTTGTCTCTACGGGGACACCTCGAAGTCTGTTGTTGTCTCTAAGGAGACACCTGAAAGTCTGTTGTCGTCTCTACGGGGACACCTGGAAGTCTGTTGTCGTTTCTGGGGACACCTCGAAGTCTGTTGTTGTCTCTAAGGAGACACCTGAAAGTCTGTTGTCGTCTCTACGGGGACACCTGGAAGTCTGTTGTCGTTTCTGGGGACACCAGGAAGTCTGTTGTCGTCTCCGGGGACACCTGGAAGTCTGTTGTCGTTTCTACGGGGAAACCAGGAAGTCTGTTGTCATTTCTGGGGACACCTCGAAGTCTGTTGTTGTCTCTAAGGAGACACCTGAAAGTCTGTTGTCGTCTCTACGGGGACACCTGGAAGTCTGTTGTCGTCTCCGGGGACACCTGGAAGTCTGTTGTCGACTCTATGGGGACACCTGGAAGTCTGTTGTCGTCTCTCTGGGGACACCTGGAAGGCGAGTGTTAACAGTTCAAATTAGCCAATGGGAGCAGATTGGCCAACCCATGCACGCTCACTCAATTGACGGACGATCTGACAGGATTACCTGTAAGGTGGCATGGCCAGACACACACACACACACACACACAACATGCACCTTCTCACTGTTGAACAGTTTCCTCTATGTTTTGTCTCTGTAACGAAGTTAGCGAATGCGCTAAAAGAGTTATTGTTACGAGAGAAATCATCTATTCCTCCTAGTTTTTCCAATTTCTGATTAGGTGGGCGTGACAAACCTTTAGACACATAACGTTATCCATCCCTACAACAGACAATACTTTATTAAACCTTACCTGATATAAAGTACAAAACTACAAACACAAGCATTTTTGATGATCGCCTCAGTCCAAACCTTTTGTCTTATACCAGAACGTTAGTTGTCTTTGGTTTCTTTGACTGGCAGTGGCAGCTTGTATGCGATAAAATTTCAGTTTGGAGCCATTATTCCTACGATTCTGGCACCCAACAACACAGCAAGAGGACATTTTCTGTAGGTTATGTAGTCCACTATGTGTTTGCCTCCAGTTTTTCGTTTGTTTTGCCTCCAGCTAACGCCGTGACGTAATCAGGATGTCGGCACTAAAAGGGCTTACTGCTGCCAACTGTAAAACTTTGCATAGAATGATGTTTCATTAGATTAATTTGTTTGTTTTAGGCTGAAGAATGAATTTATAGCTGTACCATTGAATATGTAGAAATAATAGTGGAGCTGGGTAAATTGCATGTTATCACAAGGTGATAGCAATGTAAAATCTAGAGGACAACACACACACATCAATCTACTCTTAATCCCATCAGCTCGTCTGCTCTCTGCTGTAAACTCTCCACAGGTCGACCAGCTCCTCTCTGCCTGATCAAGGAAGGAGGTATAAGTATATAAAAGTCAAACCGCAGGAGCGTGATATCCCAAAACCTTAATTTCATCTACATAATGTATTACAGCTTTTTATGACGGTGGTATGAAGCATGTTTAAATTAAGCTGTATGGGGCAGAGAGGCCTTTAGAGCTGCTGGTTTGACCCAAAAAGCCGCCTCATTTACATTATGCATCACTGTAAAAGCTACTGGACCACTTCTGATGACTTTGAGAAGATGAGGAGATGAGCTGAGGACACACTGGCTGAACATAAACGCTCTTTTCATCTTATATCCATCTTAGATCACGCTAACATCTGATTACTCACGGGCAACTTTTTAAGGTAGTGTTAGTCCAGTTAAACAGCCATTACAGGAGCGGGGGATAAACCCCATGTGTGTGTTATTCTGGTTGCAATGGCCTCAGTTTGAAAGGTCGTGTGCTTGTGACGCGAAGTCACCCACTTTATATGACTATACTGTAACCCATAGAGGACTGTCAGGACAGAAAGTTTAATACAGTAATGCAGACAGGTTTATCCCCATTTGGTCTTTAAGTTGTGGTGGGAGGTGCCAGCTAATTCTTTTGAGCTTCGAGTCACAATGACGGCATCCTGCTGCATCTCCAGTGTTTGAGTTTGTATGTGTGATCGAGGTGCATCAGCCAAGTCTCTGACGGTGTGAAGAGGCACTTTCTTTTCTGTTTCAGCCAGTTTGTGTTTTAATCTTTTCAGTATGTTAGTCGGTCAGCTGGTTGTGAATCTTCCAGTTTCTTGTGAATTTAAAGGGAATACAGTGTGTGTGGAAGGATTCCTGGTTTTTAAATTTAATCTATTGTTTCATCAGGCTCTTATACGCAGAGTTTCTTATTTTTACTCTGTGTTCAGACATTTCCCAGCTGCTGCTGTAAAAATCTGCTTATCTAACCTTTGGCTGAAGTGTGTCGGTGTTTTATTAGACCCCATATACAGCCAAAGAGCTTACCAACATGGAAACATTTAATTAAAACCTAAACCTGAAAAGCAGCACAAACGCTGGTTACAGTGTTCCAGTTAAAAGCAGCCATGTGTGATTCCTGTGCTGATGAGAGCTCGGTGGGTTTCTCTGAGCTGCTGCTCTCTAACCCGTGACGTCATGCAGACACAGAAACTTTGAGCTCCTCCACCGAGCGTGAAATGGAGACCGACTTTGTGGACTCATAAAATGTTTGAGGTTTTAAATCCAATTCGGCCGTTTCCGCTGTGGCAGCGCTCGCAGTTATGAAGCAGAAAATTTGCTCATATCCCTGGAAATCCCTGCTGCCTGCGCTCCATGTCCACAGAACCTCCCGCTGCATTCAGCCGCTCGCTTTCCTTTAACCTTTATTCATCCAGGGAGGCAGCGCCACACTTTAACACATTCACACTGAGAGCTGAGCAGCACAAACACAACTGGTCTGCAGCTTGCTGGGCGGCTAAATACAGAATCCCAAATGCTTTTTTCAAATTAAAGTAACAAACGGTTTCTTATTTTCAGTGTCAGTCTAAACGCAATGTAGTGTGTTTTCAAATCTCACTTTGCTTGTGTGGTGTCTTTGGTTGCTATTGTATATGTGAAGCTTATGTTTATAGACTGAGACAACCTGTCAGCAGGGCTGTAGCCAGGATTTAGAAAATGAATCCAACTTCCCTCCTAGATTACCGGGACCACCACGGGGCCAAAGCTGGTCCGGTGCTAAATGGAGCTACACCTTTAAAACCAAGCTGAATCTGGCAGCTCCGTCTGGGTGAGATCCAGGCCACATTCGATCCTCCTTTGCAGGAACGGGGCCGAGTGTGCCGATGCTCAGCAGTAATAAGAATAATAAGGTAAGTACTTTATTTGTCCCCTTGGAGAAATTCACTTTTTCTGTTCATTGGTTGGTTCCTTTGGTCATTAAAGAGGTTTAAGAGGTCCTTTAGGTAGTTAATCCTTGTAAATGTCTCGGACTAAACCCCTGGTAGTAGCAGCTCTCTCTAAATCAAGTTTCAAGTGTACAGTAGTCGTGGTGCTGTGGTGCATTGTGGGAGAAACAAAGGCGCTCCTGGTGAGCTGGAAACTCTGAGGCTGTTCATTGTTTTATGTTTCTGTGATCTGTGAACAGGTTTCTGTCACCTGCAGCGAGTTCCCACAAGGTACGAGTGAATACACAACGCTGTGGTTAAACTCTCCCTGATGTTCCTGCTTTCCTCACTGTGTGTGTGTGTGTGTGTGTGTGCGCAGTGTGGTTTTGGAAACACGTCCTGATTGTGTGGGTTCTGGTTTTGGATTGTTGATTAGCTTCATTAGTTTCCCGCTCACGCTGTCCCTCTCTGTGTTGTGGTTTTGGTCTGGCGGCCTGTCTCTGCAGGATCACAGTCTCAGCTGAACTCCCATAGAACCATCCATCTCCACTAAACCCAGAAACATTCCTCCATCTTCACCGTCAACTGGAAGCTGGTCAGTACTTGTTGAAAAGTGTGTCAGAAATATTGTCTGTATGTAATTTACTGCTGCCTCTTTCTGTGTAGTTTTATTTACTACTTTATTTGTAGTACAGTACAGACACCCTGCCAGTGCAACACCAGTCCCAATTGTATGCCCTAAAAATCAAGGTTTCTATGTCTTTGGGAGGTTCTAGTTGTCATTTAGGATGTTCTATTTGTTGGTTGTACTGGTCAATAAGGAAGTTCCAATGGTCATTAAGGAGGTTTCAGAGGTGCTGTATGTGGATTTAGTGGTCATTAACTTCTAGAGGTCAAAGAGGAAGTCCAAGAGCTTCATTAGGCTGCTCTAGTGGTCATTAAGGAGGTCCTAGTGGTCATTTGTCTTTTAGGTGGTTGTACTGGTCATTAAGGGGGTTCTAGAGGTCCTTCGGGTGGTTCTAATGGTCACTGAAATTTCTAGTGGTCTTTTAGAAGGTTCTTGTGGTCACTGAGGAGGTTTTAGGCATCCTGATGAGGTGGTTCTAGTGGTTCTTTTAGCTGGTTTTTGTGGTCAGCATGCACATTCTAGGACTCTTTTAGGTGATTCTAATGGTCATTGAGGATGTTCTAGGGGTTCTGCAGGGGGCTGTAGCAGTCTCAGAGAAGGTTTTAGAGGTCCTTTAAGTGGTTCTACTGGTCATTCTACTTCTACGGTTCTACTTTTAGGTGATTCTAGTGGTCATTGAAGAGGTTCTAGGGGTCCTTTCGGTGGTCCTAGTGGTCATGAAGGAGGCTCTAGGGGTCCTTTCAGTGGTCCTAGTGGTCATGAAGGAGGTTCCAGTGGGTCTGAAGTTGATTTTAGGGGTTCTTTACCTGGTTGAACACCTATGGGAGATTTTGGAGCTTTGTATTAGAAAGCGCTCTCCATCACATCATCAGAACGGCATATCTTTTGGAAGAATGCTGTTCATCCCTCCAGTAGGGTTCTACAGACTTGGAGAACACATTTAATGTCACCTCTGTACAGAGCTGTACATATACACATACATATGTTTCATACTCTGCAAGCTCCCATACAGTCTGAGTAGGCAGAGCATCTGGTAAACGAGGAAACGATGAAGAGTGGAAGATATTTTGCTTATTAAACACCAGCTGGCACACTGTGGTAATGCTGGTTGAGCTGCACTCGACAGTGTCGTCATGAAGGTGACAAACGACACGTGTATTTTGGCAAACCTGGCTGTTAACAGACAGCAGTCCAGAATTCCAGTTTCAAACTGGCAGGCTGTGTGTGTGTGTGTGTGTGTGTTTCTGTTATACAGCAGCCAGATGCCACCACAGTAGCAGTATTTGTATTTTAAAGGTGCCTCATTAAGACTGGACAGGTGTGTGTGTGTGTGTGTGTCTGTGTGTGTGTAGAGGTGTGCTTTCATGTGTAGGTGTGTGACGTTGATTTGAGTATTGCAATTAGTAATGTGTGTGTGTGTGCGTGTGTGTGTGTGTGTGTTGTGGTGAAGCAGCCCACCTCAAACAGGAGTATCTGCTGAATCATCTCCTGTAGGTCTGCCACACACACACACACACACACACACACACACACACACACACTGAGCCAGGACAAACAGCTCGCTGGGCGTTCAGTGCTGACTAATCACTGCTGGAGGATTTTACAGGTGTTGGAACAAAAAACACACACTGGGGCAGCCCACACACACACACACACACACACACACACACACACACACACACACACACACACACACACTGATGATGTGAGAATGACTGTCTGGATCTGTGTGTGTAAAGGTTACTTTATATTCCTGTTTATTTATTCCTAATTTATTTATTGATTAAGAATTAATCCCCTAACATGAACTGCCTTGGTTTTACTCTGGTCTTCCTCCTGGACTCAGTCTGGATTTTTTCTTTGTATCCTGTTTTTATACTTTTATTGAAAGTGTCTTCGGTTGTGGGAGTGGGTTTTTTCTCGTATTGTCTCAATCATTGCTAGAAAAAGTCCTTTAATTTAATTTTTTATAGTTTTTATGATTATTTATACGTTTTAAGTGAACAGAGCTGAGTGGGCTTGCACTTTCTGTTTGAAAAAAGTCTTAATTTACCCAGAACCCATACCAAATGAATTGTACTTAATATAGTCAAGAATTAGATGGCTTTGTGCCACTGATGTATTCAGACTTATCTGAGTCCAGCTCCAAACCTCAGTGAAACCAGAACTCCCGATCAAGAAGTAAGAATACTTATTTTCAAAATCATAATGACATTTGTAGCAATGCACATAACCCCGTGTGAAATGGTGAATTGCTGTCTTTACACTACTTACACCTTTTTAATGAATGAGACATAACGTGTTAATCAGGATCTTTGGAGGTGCTGGTATGTGGATTTTGTTACGTTTGGACAGAGCTAGGCTAGCTGTTTCCCCCTATCCTGTCTTTATGCTGAGCTAAGCTAACTGGTTTCTGATGTAAGCGCAAAATGGATAATTATGAGTGCTAAAGGTTCAACCTGGATTTAAAGGTAATCAAAGTCAGGGTGAGTTTGTTCACTTGTCTTCACCTCGTTAGAAGAAGTTACAGTAGTCTAACCTGCGTGAAATGAAAGTGTGAACATGTTTGTCTAAGTCATATCTGGACAGTAATTAGCCGTTTAAGATGGCTGAATGCAGGATTTGTTACTGATTTCATGTAGCTTTTAAAGTTTTAAAGTTTCTGACCTGGTTTCTGGTTTTCAAAGTCAGAGATTTGCGACGAGGACAATTATTAAATTTTTTTCCGTTTAGCTGAAGGACATGCACATCCAATCATTGACGTGTTCAATACACTTGCAGAGAGAATCTGTGGTCGCTTGATGACAGAGCAACGCAAACTGCATAAATATGATAGTTGATTTAAATGTTTTGCATAATTTGGCCTAATGGAAGTATGTAAATATTAAATAAAAGAGGCCCAATGATTGAGCCTTGGGGAACTCCACACAACGTTTGTCAGAAATACAAATGAAAGTTACAGAAGGTAGTGAAACAGAGGCCAGACAGGAAGTGATGTCAGGACTTCTACTCTCTGTGTAGAAGTGTATGTGTGTGTTGAGTCATCAAAGCACAGATCAGATGTGTGTGTGTTATGTTGCTGTGGGAAATGTGTGTTTGATCTCTGCTGAGTCATTAAAGAAAGTGACTGCAGCCAACACCTTGTTGTGGTTGCAGACTGATGTAAGTCCAGGTGTGTGTGTGTGACCTCATGACCTATATGTGTATGCTCTCAGCATCTGTGTTAAACCATTCAATCTGTGATCAGAGTGCTTCAAAGGCGTCTGGCTGGTAGTGCTGTCACTGTGGTTATTCATCAAACACACACAGCTGATAAAAACTCACACACACACTGACAGAAAGTAAAATCGATGCGGAGGAAGTGAAGAAGAACTTTGGACTTGTTGAAGCTCCTTTGATGGAGCTAGGCTAGCGGTTTCCCCTGCTTCCAGTCTTTGTGCTAAGCTAGGCTAAACACATCCTGGAGCTACTGTATCTCTGTATTAGGGATTTTAACAAATATGAATACATTATAGCGTGCTGCAGAGATGATGATTTCTGTAGGCCGACCCTGAAGTTAGCATCGCCCTGGTTCCCTCCACAAAAATCCAATGGGATTTTTCCATTTTGGCAGAAAACTAATGTTTATGATTCTTACACGTTTTGTTCAGCAAGATAATCTTCACACATGAACACCACTTTTATGATGTTTGAAGCGTAAAGTCAATCTCCAGAAGTAAAAAGCTAACGTTAGGCTATAAACCAGCTACACCACGGTCACATGACTTCAGCGTCTCCACCACTGAGCTTCTAGCGCTGACCTCTTCTACAAAAGCCTTTGGGAAAGTTTGAGTTAGAACAGTTTGCAGTATAAACCCAACGAGGCTGTAAAGGCGGACGAGTCAGTAGATGAGTTTCTGTGTTCGGCGTGATGACGTTTAATGTCCCCGACAACCTCTGTAGTCTCATTTAGACACTTGTTAGCAACCGCCTTTTTTAAGACACGGAAAAGCTTCAAAACTCACGAGTGGAGTATTTACTGACGGGTTTTATGTCGTACAGAGGTGGAGGTTCATCAAGGATCCACAAGAATATGTATGTATATGCTCATAATCTGGGCTCATAATTGTGACCAGAGTTTTCACACCAGCTGAAACAAACCGAACTAAAGGTACAAACTCACCAGAGTTTGTTTGAACCGAGCCAAAGAGGTTACGTGTGAATGCACCGTTAGTAAACAGGAAATGAAATGGCAAAGAGAGCTTTTCAGATTTGTATCAATAGCTTTCTACATTTTTATCAGACTTCAGCACAACTGGATTGTTTCTCTAAATGTCTGATAAGGATGAGGTGTTCGACTCCGTAGTAAAAATCTTGAGTATTGTTCTCTCTTCAGTTTGTACCGATATAACCCCCACCAACACACACACACACACACACACACACACACACACACACACACTAATGTTTCAGTGTCAGTAAAAGTGTGATCCAGAGTGTAGCGGCTGTGAGTGTGACTGTGTCCTGTTTGATCTGTACGAAGTCATCAAAGAACAGGATTAAAGCCCCGACCTTGTTGTGGTCAGAGGGAGGGCTCACACACACACACACACACACACACACACACACACACACAGAGACAGATGTTTCTGTTCACCTGTGTTTAGATTAGCCAAAGAATCTCGTCCTTCTTCACCTGTTCTTCAACAAGAGAAAGAACACAGAAAACATGAACCAAAAGAAACGTAAAGGTAAGCAGTTAGAGGAGGAAATACTCAAGAAAAAGGAGGTGAGAACAAGAGGAGAAGTATGGAAAGAGAAATGGCTGGTGGTTTGACAGAAAGCAGAGAGGAGTGACGACATGGACAGATGTCTTCAGACGTCAATAAAAAGCAACTTGAGACGATCTCTAACTTTCTCCTCAGACCTGAATGGCTCTCTGTGGAGAGGCGAGCTGTGTGTTAGTGTAATTCATCCTCTGCAAGAGCATTTCCCAACATGTGCAGGAGGTTTTAATTTGTCGGCTTCTCCTTTCAATATAATAGAACTTTAACAAGCTACTGGGACTTGAGAAGGAAAAACGATGACTGGAAACACATTGCACTGTCCAATCAGAGCTGTAAGCAAGGTAGTCCGACGTTCCCAAGCCAGATAAGATATATAATCTCTCCAGCTTGTTCTGGGTCTACTCCGGGGTCTCCTACCAGTTGGACATGCCCAGAAAACCTTCAAAGGAAGGTGCCCAGGAGGATCCTGATCAGATGTTGAACCACCTCAACTGGCTTCTTTCAACACGAAGGAGCAGCGGCTCTTCTCCTCCCTCCCTCCGGATGTCCGAGCTCCTTATCTTCTCTCTAATGCTGAGAGCAGCCGCCCTTATGAGGAAACTCATTTCAGCCGCTTGTATCTGCGACCTCATTCTTTCAGTCACTACCCAAGTCAAGTCAAGTCAAGTCAAGTCAGTTTTATTTATATAGCCCGATATCACAAATCACAATTTGCCTCAAGGGGCTTTACAGTGTGTATTTGAAAGAGGAAAAACTCCCCAAAAAACCCTTTAACAGGATAAAAATGGAAGAAACCTCAGGAAGAGCAGAAGGGATCCCTCTCCCAGGATGGATAGACGTGCTATAGCTGTCTTGTGTACAAAGCTCGTGACCACAGGTGAAGGTTGGAAAATAGATCGACAGGTAAATCCAAAGCTTTGCCTTCCAGCTCATTTCCCTCTTCACCACAACAGTCCAGTACAACGCCGGCATTACCGCTGATTCCACACTAATACACCTGTCCATCTCATGCTCTATTGTACCCTCGCTCGTGAAAGACCCCAAGATACTTGCTACAGCCAGAAGCCGATAAGCTGATCTTAGCATGAAGACTGGAAATGGGGGGAAACAGCTAGCCTGGCTCTGTCAAACGTAACAAAATCCACTTTACCAGCACCTCTAAAGATCCCTGATTAACACTTTGTTTAAAAACGGCATAGCCCCCTGTTGTCTGTAGCCATATACAGATATGAGAGTGGTAATGATCTTCTCAGCTAACTCTCCACAAGACAGTGAATAAGTGTGTTTTCCAAAATGTGAAACTATTGCTTGAACACAGACATTAGATATCCATCGTCTCACCTCACTCTCAGAAACAAAGACAATAAAATCCTTTACTTAGTACCTCTACATTTATTCTTATTTTTCATGCTTCATTATAGTAGATGATCTTTTACGCACATAAACAAACTGCGGTGAAGAAAAAACACACTGGTTGCAAAATATTTCACTCAGTTACATAAAGTCATCACAAGAGATGGAAGTCTTGGTGTGAAATAAGGTCATCAAAAATACATAATATTACATAAACACTTCTCAGATTACATCTGAGAATAATTCAGCTCATGCAGTCATTAAACAGAGTTTTTACAAGAAAAGGAAAAGGAGGAGAGAGAGAAAGCCAGAAGAAACGAAAGAGGAAGGTTCAAAACTGTGTGTTTGTGCGAGTAGTTACAGTTGTTTTGCAGTAAAATATATGCATTTTTTTAAGTGTGGTTGGTTTCAGAGCAGACGTGTTTGCTCCACTCAGTCTGAAGTGTATGGAGTATAAATAGGACGATAAATTAAACAGAAAAACCAAACACTGGTGAAAATGTGGAGTTTCTAACAAAGACTGTTTGTGCAAAGCAGCAATTAGAGGCAACAATGGAGACTCAGGTTCCACTTAAATACACAAACAAAAACGTCTCATTTATATAACCTGTCTGCGTTATCTCACACACAAAGGCAAACACACACATATGAACATGTAGGTTTGTTGTTTTTTTATTATAAAATAATTGACTTTTTCATATAATCAATCAATGAGTTTGTTTGAGAGCTGAGATCCAGAATTATAAAGTAAATTAATAAAAGCTGTCTTTAATTTTTTGCCAACTGTCTGACAAACTGAGTAATCGTTTCAGCGTTATTCACACAAATAGAAGAACATGCAGCAAACATGCGTACTATTGTAAAAATAAAGAATCACCATAACCTTAAACTAAATCTAAGTCTAACCTAAAACCAAGTTCCAGCCCTCAAACAGCTGTTTGAAGAAGTGAGGACTGGACAACATGCCCTCAACTTAAAATGTTTTTCTCATTTTGCAAGAATGTCCTCACTTTACAATAATGTCTGGTAGTCCAGAACTCTCTTTGGTCCTCACAAAACTAGAAGTACAACATCACACATGATGACATCAGCAGTTTACATTAAAACAGACTTACCACATAACACAGCCTCAGGGCTCATATAACACAGATTTCAACACACACACACACACACACGCACACACACACTCAGATCCAGCTGTCAGCCAGCCAAGAAAGATGCATCACACACACATTGGCACATGTACTACACACACTCATGACCACAACAGAAGTAGCTCAGGTTGCTGTACTGAGTATCGTTAGTTTGTCGCACTGATCAACACGAAACATCAAGTCTTAATAGCATCCCATAGACGTTGCAATGCTTCTTACACAACAATCTGAAAAAACATCCAGATGATTTATCTATTCTTACGAATCTTTCCAGTAGCAGAAAGAAATGTGATTTCTTTCCTGAGGATGGCGCCAGAGGTCATGAGGTCATCAAAATCTAGAGGATTTAGTGAAAACTGTGGCTGACCACAACCACAACTTCAGGGATTACAAGGATTACATCCGTTACATCAGTGATTCCCAACCAGGGGTACTTGTACCCCAGAGGGTACTTCTGCAGTTACCAGGGGGTACGAGGAAAATTTGATAATATACTGTATATCCACATATTTTGTGTTTAGGAGAAAAATCAACACACAATTAAGATTACAAATGTGTGTGCTGCTGATTATTGTCACAATAACTTACCAACTATGGTAGTCTGACTGCTGCACAAGACATACCTGAGTTTCCCACCAACCTGAGTCAGCTGTAAGTTGATTCAGACTGCAGAAAGACCCATTGGAAAAAAGACAAAGTACAGAGACTGTAAATGGTTCAAACAACCAGTTTCTGTCACTCCAAATGGCAATAGTACAAATGCAAACTTGGCCAAAACCACTAAAAAATACCATTGAACAATACCATAAAGCCATCCCTTCTATCAAAGGGGTATGATAAAGGATACTTAAGCCCATCTGATAGGCCTGTGGGGGTATGTTGGACAAAAATGGTTGGGAACCACTGGCAATGCTCACTAGAAGGACAGGTCCTCATCCCAGGAAGCTAAACCAAGATGGGGAATGTTTGTAAGGAGATAAAACAGTGCTCCCTGTCATACTCATGGATGGAAATTGTGCTCATCTGTCTCCCCATGGCCTAGATTGTCCCACAGAATTGAAGCTGTTTTTGAGCTGTGTTGGAGAACATGACCGGCCCTGGAGAACTTTGTTGATGACCTGTAAGTAAGGGCGCTTTTCCAGCATCCAGCACATTGGCCATGGCCCAGCTCAAGTTGTCTTGCCACAGAGGCCGGGATGTCTAGATCTGAAATTTTTTTTCCCTGGTCTCAAGTTTTACAATTTTCGCAAAACCAAGTGGGTGTGGTGGAATTACAAGGACTACATCAGGGTCCACCAGAAGGACAAGCTCCCATCACAGGAAGCCAGAGGTGGCGCCATAACGGAGGATGTTTGTACGGAGATGGAGCGGCGCTGTCGGTCATACTCGCACAACTTGGAAAGGTATTGTACGTATGGCATGCTGTGGATGGCTACACGTCTCAACAAAGATGGAGCAATGAGACTCTGTTACCACAAATTATCCAGCATACATCTTAATGTTTGTTTTGCATACTGTTGGTCACACAGACCAGGAGCCAATCAGCAACGAGAAGGCCCGACCACTGAGGCCATGGGCACAATGTATGTATACGCAAGAGTGCATAGATGGCCACAAAAAACATTCAGTGCCCTCAACAATGTCACTCTACCCCCATCTTTGCCACTGAGAGAAAACAGACATTTTATTCATACGACCACAAAGGTTGCTTGTCAGGAAAATGTAAACTGAGGTCTTTTCAAGTGTTTAAACAAATCAGCAATGATGTTGTCTCTCTGGTGAGGACAGTCTCCTGTTGGTAGATAAACTGTCAGTTTATATCAGCTGCAATTAAAGAGCTATTAAAATACATTTTACTTGTTGGGGGGTGGTGTGCAGCTTTGAGGGCAAACAGATCCGTTAAATGTTAAAGCTTTCATGCTGAGTAGAGGAAAGGGGAAAGTTAGCAAGATGACAACCTTTCTGACAAAATGACGTTTAATAAAACATAATGAACTCTCCCAGTGCTCTGCCTTCCCTGCCAAAGCATCAGAGAGCAGCTCAGTTAGCTCGTTTCCTTTTTATCTACAAGTGCTACAACTATTTAAGAAAGTATGTGAGTCCACCCAGAGGGCTGAGCTCGCACGATTAGGAGGATTAGGAGCTTAAAGCAGATGTTTGGACACACAGCACACACCTGCAGCTCAGGTCATGTCTATTTTAGATCTCCAAACATTTCTTCATACTCGCTCCTCAGCTCGTTTTCTTTTACTTGTTCTTTTCTGCTCTTTTTCTGAATATTTTCAGTGTTGATTGGAAAAAAGTTTTGATGTCAGTCTCAGAATCAAAGAGGAAAGGGCTTCTTTTTGTACCAGTGTTCAACAGTCATAGAAGTAGAAATTCATGTTGGAAAATAAAGATTTCAATGCCACGGGAGCAGGAAATTGACCAGAATGCAATGCAGCAATAACAGGTGGAACTGAGTGAACAATGACTGCTTAATATGCTTCAGGTTTGACGATTTCTGCAGCACATTGTTTTTTTTCAGCAGTTGACGATCAGCTTTTCTTCCATTTCGTTTGAAGTTCCATCGCACAGTTGAGCAGAGTAGAAAACGTATCTGTATGTCTGTTACACCAGGAAATCAAAACCAGCTGCTTGGTTGTTGCCTTGAACCTTTCTCAACTTCTCTTTGTCCCACCCCCCCCCGGACAACTTTTGAGTCGTGAGTCATGGTGGGTGGAGCCAGCATGTTTTTCGAGGTTCATTAACAATGAATGGTATCCTGTGTTGTCTCCAGTGGTGAGTTCCAAAGTGTGAACAGGGCTTTAAGTCTAAAATCTGAAGTCTATAACACCGGCAGTAACACTAATTTTAACTTTATACTTTAAGATATTTTTTGAGTCATGAGATATTTTTTCTCATTATTGCCAATGTTGGGCAATAATTGAAAACTGTAATCATTTACACATTTCATATTACTAATTATAAGTAATCACTTTACTCAAGTAAAGTCAGTAATTACTCAACGGCAAAAGTGATTAGTTACATTACTTGTTACTTTACTTTTGTTACTCAGCTCAGCTCCGTCAAAGGTACCTTCTCTTAGCTTCAAAGCCTTCACACCCACATGTTTAATCCAACAAGTCCTCAAACCTAAACAACAGAATAGGTCGTTTGCCAATGAGTCTCAAAACGACATATATAGGCGTACCAGACCTTCGTCGTCATGGTAACAGTAATAAACATGTGGTTAACGTTGTAAAGCAGTCACAGTTTGGTTAGGTTTAGGAAAAGATCATGGTTTGGTTTGTTAAGTTACGTACGTAAGTTAAGTTCCGCCACCAGTGGTCTCCTGGGTGTTGCTCTTCATACGACCTCACCTGACTTCCTCCTTTGCTCCACTAGAGGTCGCCACCTAACAATAAGCGTAAATATGGGTTGTAATAAGCTGCTTCAAATAAGCTGCAAAGACGACCTATACAGCCATATTTTTGGGGAGGACAGTCTCGTTTAATTTGTGTTTAACACATGTAGAAAAACAAAACAAGATGTTGTGGTTTAACACGCAGCCAGCCTAGCATTTGGAGGGATTTACTGACCATCAACAGCTAGCTTAACGTTAGCCCCAGTGACTTCATAAGTCCCATCCAGTGAAGCTGCATTGTTCTCACACCCTCTAACTCTGAACTAAACCAGGTGATTCTTGAAGGTAGCCTTGCCAGTGGGCAACCATAGCAAGCTAGCTAAGAAGAAATAACATTTAAAGACAACTTTGGAGTCACCTGGAGTCGCATTTCTCGTCTTTTGGTAGAGGCTAACCCCGTCAGCCCCTGAACCTCCAGCCCCTGCGACATGCCAGCATGTACCGACTGACCGACCAAAATTATATCAAACATCAAACTACCGGTAAGACGGTAAACAAGTCGACCCCAAACTGTTGAAGCAACAGATTGTAATTTCTAATTGTAATCCCTTACACAACTCGTTACTGAAAAAAGTAGAGCATAACGTTACTGCCCAACACTGATTATTACACCAGGAATAGGTATTTGTGTCTAATGATGGTATTTCTGCTCTTTCCTGCAGTTTGAACATGAAGAAAGTCACAGATCTCGGATTCAAGTGAATTTTTTTAAGGATGACAATTGATCGCGAGTCGACGCTGACTAAACTTTCCCCATCTGACGGCTTCAAAGAGTCAGAGGCTCAATAAAATCCTGGATCTGTGTGTGTGCGCAACGTCATCACCCTCTGAGCCAGAGATCAACAATGAGGCTTTGAACCTTTAAGGCCTGAACCTCTGACTCCTTATAGACACAACTAACACCTGGGCTTACTGTGTGTGTGTGTGTGTGTGTGTGTGTGTGTGTGTGTGTGTGTCAGGCGGTTACATAAAGCACTCAAAACTCTTCAGAGAGAGAAAAGTCAAACGTTAACACACACACACACACACACACACACACTGGGGAGCGATGATGCACAAAGTGAGTAAAAGAGAAAAAAACTCAGATGACAAAAAGATCTTCAAAAACGTAGAGATCTGAAGAACTGCTCTCTCTCTCTCTTTCTCTCTCAGCTCGCTTCATCATCTGTGGATATGTGTGAATAAGAGGTAACGGAAGAAAGGATTAAATGAAGAGAGAGGGAGGGAAAGGAAGGGAGAGAAGGAGAGGAGTAAGCACCGAGAAGGAAAAGGAAAGAAAGAAGGTAAGACAGAGATGGGGAGCTAACGAGGCAAAGACGGGTGAAGGATGGAGAGAAGACAGGAAGACAGAAAGAGAGGAAAAAGACAAATGCACAATCAAGAAAAAGTAAGGACACAAAAGGAAAAAAGAAAAAGAAAAGCCTTTTTCACACATACGTGACATTGGTCTTCATCTACCTGTTAAAGTGATGACTTTTAAGTTAATGTTCCTTAGGGCTTCATTCAGACATGCCTTAAAGGTTTGCTTCCCAGTGTTTCCTGGTTTATTAAACAGATTTTATGCATAATAATTTATTACAGTGATCTTAGAAGGCGGAACAAGATGTACATCTAACCCTCAGCTGCAGTCTTTACGTTAATCTGACGACATTCAGTTCAGACTTGAGATGTTTCAGGCCCGACCTGTGAGATGGCCATCGTGACTTTTACAAAAAAGTGACCAGGGTGTTTATTCAGACCTGAGACCGACATGTTAAACTGCCCTCAGGTTAACGTAAAGTCAGGTGCAGGTCTGAAAGGAGCTGAAGAAAGTAAGAGAAACGCACAATCAAGAGAAGAAGAAAAAGACACAACAGAAAAGTAAAGAAAACAAAGAGAAAGAAAAGTAGAAAAACAGAGAGGGAGAGAAAGGTCAGCGGACGGATAAATGAGCAGAAACAGCAGAGAGAAAAAAATGAATGAAAGAAGAGAGAAAAAGAAGAGACAGCAGCAGATGTGAGGGAGCTGACAGGTGAAGACGGGCGATCGATGCCGGCCGAGATCACAGAGACAGGTGGACCATACCTGCAGTGAGTCATCGCCCTGTGTGTGTGTGTGTGTGTGTGTGTGTGTGTGTGTGTGCGATGAAGCGAAGAAGAGGAAGAAGCGGCGGTGGTGAGGAAAACCTGTGTGCGTCACTGCTGTACAACGCTTTACTTTTTTTCCCCTTCTGTTTCATCTCTCTGTGCGTCTCCGGGGAGTTGGTATTTCAACTGCAGGTCAGAAAACCGATGAAGTTTTTCATCGTTGAAGTTTGTACGTCTGGGATGAATTCACAAAGAAAATCCTTCAAATTAAAAGCCCTGTGCACCAACAGATGTTTACCTTAATACAGATTTAAGCCCAGGACAGGAGTAATGTTCTGCAGTGGGTGGGGAGGCTATTTCTAATATATTTACCTGTATTATTTATACAGACTACTTAAATGGCTGTTTCTGAATGCCTGTGTTAAAGTTGGACACAAAAGCCCCCTCGCCCCCACATAAGAGCACGACACTCAACTCAAGAAACACCAAACGACTACAAAAACTTGTTTTGTGTCTCTTTGTAGTCATTTTGCTTCGTTTGTAGTCATTTCGTGTCTCTGTAGTTGTTTTTAGTCTCTCTATCAGAAGGCAGGAGCTTCCACAAAGAAAGAAAGAAAGAAAGAAGTTGGAAATAGAATGATAGTAAATATAAACAGTTGTGTTATCTGCTCATAATTCTCTTTAACTTTACACTAGCTGGATGTTGGGATCAAACCTGTGACCTTTTCCTTCTGAGAGGCTTTTACAGCTTCATTTTCAGCAAGAGAAAGATTTCAGATTTTGTGTTTTCTCACAGTCTGAGTGCCCAGCTGTGAAACCACATCATTCTACTCATGGTTTCCTAACTACAGTTTGTCTTTCCCTTCTCCACCCTCTCTCTTTCTCACATAATTTCCCCTGTTCCTTGTCATGTTTGGACAGATCGCATACGGCGGTTTGGCCTAAATATACGCTGTGGTCAGAGGTTTCTCAACACTTCTCCCTCTTCACCAACAAGTGCTGTTTCTGAGAACTGCGTCAGTGCTGAGAGGATGAACGCGCTCATGCACACGACACTGATAATGATGATTATGATGATGAAGTGCAGTGCCACAGGAGAGGCTCAGTACAAATATCAGTTACTGTGTACAAACCATCCTGCAGAGTCATGGTGGGTGTGGAGCTCTCTGACGGTCCGGCCAAACCACTGAGGTGGGCGTTCAGACTGTGACAGGACCGAGGCTGCACTGGGAAAACCAGGACCTTTGACTCAACCACTGCAACTCATACAAACTGAGTGCATGAGCCTGGTCTCACTGAATGTACTGAAATGAGCAGAAAGATGATGGAATGTGAAGTGTGAAAAGTGAGTCGGAGGTGTTTGGATATGGAGGGGTTTGTAAGATCCAGATGAAATGAGGCTGATGGGGACAGATCGTCTGAAAAGCTGAGATTGTTCGGACAGTCTGAAGCTCAAATTATAGTTTCCATGTCTGCAAAGACAGAAAGCCTTTGCAGACACCCAGTGTGGTATAATCACGGCCGTCCGTCTCCCTTTTGGAGTATATCAGTAGCTTGTTTTTTAGATGCACAAACCTCCAAAATACAATGAAAAACAAAATTATAATTCAATTTGTTTTTTGAGACATTTGGGAAAGTTTGAGTTAGAACAGTTTGCAGTATAAACCCACCAAGGCTGTAAAGGCGGACGAGTGAGTAGATGAGTTTCTGTGTTCGGCGTGATGACGTTTAATGTCCCCGACAACCTCTGTAGTCTCATTTAGACACTTGTTAGCAACCGCCTTTTTTAAGACACGGAAAAGCTTCAAAACTCACCAGTGGAGTATTTACTGATGGATTTTATGTCATAGAACAAAACGCTTGTGTTAACCACAGACCTTATTTCAGGCATCGAACCAAAAACCCATTCAAGAAACCCACTGACTTCCAGACGAGGGAACAGGAAGAGCTAACATGCTAACATGCTAACTCACTTCAGGGTTTTAGGAGTTGGGAGTTTCACGCTACTACAGTTTGCAAACTTCTCTGTAAAGATCTGAAGCAGCTCAACACAAAAGCAGAAACTCACTTTGTTTTCAGAGACAATTAACAGGGTGTCATCGGCAAAAACATTCATCCAAACCGACGTCTGTTTACATGATGATGTGTTTACATGGTTATTAATATCTGAGAAACATTAAAGCAGCTTCCATCCTGAGGCACTTAGACTCATCAACACCGCTCTGTCTTTAATAAGTAATGTTGGTGTAATGTAACTTTCAACATAGTACAAGTTTTTATTTCTGTTTCTTTATATGTGGTTCATACTCCTCATATATATTTTACCGTGCAGTGTTTTTGACTTGTTATGTGAAGTTTACATTGAGAACGAGTGTTTTACTGCACTTTTTAAATGGAAACGACTGTAAATAAAATAAATGGAATGTAAACTGAGCTGAAAACAGGAGGCAGAGACAGACTGATGTTAAATTACCTACATGAGCATCAGCTGGAACAAATAAAAATCTAACAGATTGTGTAAATTCCCGGGAAGGACTGACTCCTGATTTCCTTTAATGTAAGTCTGACATTCAGTTAGTCACCAACTGTCCACATGACTCTGACCTCGCAGTAAATTACAAAAGATAGCGCTTATATAAACAGTGATACTTGTGGATCAACTGAAAGAAATTCTTAGCAGTTTTATGTCTTTTCAACATTTCATGCCCTTAAAAAGGCACAAACTGCAGCTCTGGAGGATGTTGCTTCATATGCTGGAATCACTGATAGATTTTTGTGTGTAAAAATACACTCATCTTTAATTATTACTTAATCATCAACTGGATGTGCAGTGCAGAGCAGAGCGTCCTCTCTCTCGTAGATTCTCCCTGTTTGTTACAGTCAAATACAGGAAGTTTCTCCTAAACAGAAGCGCGTGAGAAGGAGAAGTTACCTGGATGTAACGCAAGTTTGACGCCCACCTGCTGCTCAGCATCACTGTATGTCCACGGCAGCTGGCTCTAAGGTACTCCAGACATCCTTCTCCCCAGCCTGAACCTCCAGCTCCACCCAAAGGGGCACCAGGATCAGGTAAATAAAAGTAATCATGCACACAATTACTCTGCAGAGAAGCCTGGATAAGATATGTCCTATATGATATGGAGGTGAATCATACACACCTGATACAAAGCCTCCACAAACTTAGAATAATGCCTTTAAGTACAGGAAGGAAAAGTAGATATATATAAAATACAGAGATTCCAAAGCCACCCTAAACCAAAAAGCGGGGCTGGGTAAGGAGGAAGGGGGCTAGCCAACATCACAATACCCAGCAATCAATCAGTGTCATGATGACAGAACGCGAGGCATATAATTAATTGCATATAAGGTCAATGAAAATGTGTTTTTCAGCTCCCTTTGAGTATAGCAAACCATGAATTAGTGGCTGGAGCACACACTCGTAGAACTAGAGTTACATCCAGGTAACTATTGTTTCTGCTTTCCTATTTCCTCTGAAGCTGGATTTCTACCTGATGCAAGGGCCTAATGGGAGTCCCATCATCGACACCTACAGCGTAGGTTCTGATTTATAGATTCACCACCACAGCACTATACGGATGTATCGTACGTGGTCAGTATTATCAGGCCGTGTACATTATTGTACCCAGGCACTTCTTTTAAAATGTGAAAACAGGTGATCAGACCACAGCAGACAGCCTACCAGCTGCTCCCACTGCCAACACACACATCGGAGAGTCCACGAGCCGAAACGTGACAGTGCTCCACTTATGATGAAAGAGTTTGATGTTCAGCAGCTGGCTCTCAAATCTGAGGTGGTGGAGCGTCCCTGAATGCACCAACAGGTAGTGTTTCCCTGCTCTCAACTGTGTTAACACTTAATGATTATGTAACTGTGAATAAAACATTAAAATGCAGTTGATTATCTCTCTGCAGGGCAGATCATGTGAGATGATCGAAAGAAGAACGAAGCTACTAAACGGACCTTGACGGTAAGATTGTTTGGTCAGCTTCTGTTTCCAAAGTCAAGAATGAACTTTTGAGAATGTCTTAAAGTGTTTAGAAAATTGAACATCCTCAATGCCATGACAACAGCATGGGCAAATGTCACATGATCGAAAGCTCCAGAGCAGCTTAATGGAACTCGAGGTGAGTTTGTTTTACCTGCAGGAAGTTTTATTCTCATTCAAGTCTGATTTTCATAGAAATGCAGAAAAACTAATGGCTGCCAGGAAGGAAGGAAATCAATCTAAACATTGATGGATGATTTTGAAAATGACCTGCAGATATATACATGTGATTTGTAGTTAAAAATCTCCAGTATGAGCATTTAAACACCTACGAGTTCTTTCAGATTGAGGGGTCATGCTGTTGGTTTGCTGCCAAATAGTTAGAGTCTGACACAGTGACACTGCCAGGAACCACGGGGGAATTTTGGACGAGAGACACAGAGAAACAGAGAGAGAGAGAGCTGTTAACAACACACACACACACACACTTGACTCAGACATTGTTCCAGCAGTGAGAGTTTGTTCTACATGCAGAGTCATATGTGCTTAATATCTGTGTGTGTGTGTGTGTGTGTGTGTGTGTGTGTGTGTGTTGGAAGCTGCCCTGAATCACCTCAGTTCCTTTGAGGTGTCATAGGTCTGAGTCTGGAAAATGTCCGGATGCTTTAAAACACACACGAAGCCTGAAGACGAGGATGTGGGAAATGAAAACCCGAGACCCGAGCTCCTGTGTGTGTGTGTGTGTGTGTGTTGAAATTCACCCACCCATCCAGTTCGTAAAACGTCATGGCCACGCCCCCCTTTTTTGGGGATAGAAAACCGAACATCCTATAGAATATGTTCGGATCACAGTTTTGACATGTATGAATGTATTTATTTATCCACATGTCTAACAGGTATTTTGCTACCTTGCCTGAACCTGAGTGTTCGCGATAGTGTTAATAAATTAAAGTTGATCAGTCAGCTGTCACGCCCCTTCAGTCTTCCCCCGTCCAAGTGGATCAATGACCCCAGCCAGACACGTTTATCTGGACATCTCATCTCAGCTGTTTGAGCTCGGCTGGGCTGAGGTTTTAGTTGGAGACGGCGGTCTGATGCTGCTGTACTGTGTGACTGTACTCCAGCAGCCTCCCACTCAAGCTAACGTTAGCTGTCCATCAGTGGTAACCACAGACTGTATATAAAGATGGCCGACACGTCTCCACTTCCTCCCACTGTACAAAAATTAAGCCAAAATATCCCGGATACAGGAGCTGCCATCTTGTGCTGGTGAGCCAGAGTCTGTGCAGTAGTGATCTATTGCCCGAACCAATCACAGCACACTCTCAGCTGTCAATCATGACGTGACACCCCCTTTTTATAGCATCAATTAACTAATTAAAACCAAACTGATCAGAAAAACAAACACTTGAACAAACATCAGCGTGATAAGAACTACCTAAAATGACAGAAACTCTTTGGGAACATTTTATTTGACGTGTACTTTGATTTTTCAGTTTGGCCCATGTCCCATCCGCTAACATGGAGGGGGCGGGGCTTATGACCTATACTGCAGCCAGCCACCAGGGGGCGATCCAGATGTTCTGGCTTCACTTCTGGGGAGCTGTCATGTTGTCCATCTTTATATCCAGTCTGTGGTAGTAACTGTCAGCAGCATCATTTAGCTGTTCACCACACTGACTTCAGGTATCTAACCTGCTACACAAAAGCTTTTCGGCGTTTTCCTGTTTCTCTTGTTAGTGAAAGCGCGATTCTTTCCCTGAAAACGAGGCGTGGCCTTGACGCTGGATGATGCATTCATGTTTCCTTCCATTTTCTGTATTTCAAAATAAAAGTAAGCTCTCAGTCACTCCTGACATTAACTGCTTTTGTTTCCGCGTCTCCTCAGCTCTGTGACCTTTGAACTTACCCACCGGGGTGACATCATCACCTCCTCCTCGTCTGATTGGTGAGTGAGCGCCATAACCACATCACTGAAACTGCTGCTGAAGTTTTTCCTACGATGGGGTTCAAGATACACGCCTACACACACACACACACACACACACCAGACACACCCTTACATGTGTATGCCACACACAACATGTCCGTTAAATAAGCAGTGTGCTGGAGAAATCCCCTGTGTGTGTGTGTGTGTGTGTGTGTGTGTGTGTGTGTGTGTTTGTGTTTAACCCACATAGATTCATCAACACACACACACACACGCACACACACACACACACACTCCAGAGGAAAGACGTGTTTGTTTTGTTTTCCACATAATCTTTATTGATATAAAAAACATTTTATAATGATAAAATAACTCCAGATTAGATTGATTAGATCAGTTGATTGGGATTTAGGGATCTGATTGGTCCACCCTCACCTCCCCTTTATGTCTCCTTTCCTTCTATCCTTCACCCTTTTCTCTCCTTTTCTTCCTTCCCTCCTTCTCTCAGGTGATGTTTTACTGTCTCTCAGATCTCAGTAAAGTCTTCCTCCTCCTCCTCCTCCTCTTCCTCACTTCATCATATGAGAGAGAGAGATGCCTTATAGCAACATCTCTCTTTCACCTCCCCCACTGTGAGAGGTCAGAGCAGCGCTATCCATCATGCACACACACACACTTAGATAGATGTGTGTGTGTGTGTGTGTGTGTGTGTGTGATGCAGCAGGGCAGTAAATTAGTCTGCACCTCCACAGAGTGTTTCATAAAGCTGCAGAGAAAGAAGAAGAAGAGGAAGAGGAAGACATCATTCACCTCCCAGAAAGAAAGAAGGGAGGAAGGAGGGAGGTAGTGACCTAAAGAGAAAAAAAAAGATGGATACAGAGAAATGGCATGTCTGCAATAACAAATAAAGTCGATGGTATGGAGAAAGACAGAAGGAAGGAAGGAGAGAAGGAGAGAGGGAGACAGTGTGTGGAGGTACTTTGAGGTCACGCAGATTACAGCTCACGTCCACTAGATGGAGCACTTCAATCTGCATTCAGCTCTGTGACAGACCTGAGCACCGGAGTCTACCTGTCGACCACCCATTCACACCTGACCGTCCCTCCGTAAACACACTCATGAAGAATTTATATGAAAACTTGAAGCAGTTTTTTATCTTCAGTTTCAACAAAGTGGGACAACAAGTAAAGCAGGGGTGAGAGTGGAGGCGTTAGGAGCACTCACCAAAACAAAAACACACGTGTGAAGGCAGTTTGTAGATAATTTAACCGGGTGAGGCGTGTTTGATTTCCCTCCCTGGACACCCTAACTCTTTATTCAACTTCCCACAGTCAGATTTTCCCCTTAATTGTTTGTTAAGACAGGACAAGGTGGGAGTGAATTGTCTTACTTTGTACTTCTTTGTTAAGTACGTTTTATTCGATGGTTATAGTTAAAACAAAGAACACGTGTGTCATGTTGTTGCAGATCTTCCTTGAAGCTTTATGATGAGTGAAATATTCAAACCCAACACAACATGGAAAATATTCTACATGTGTGCTGCTTCATGTTAGATACATTTCCCCAAAATTCAGCCTGACATGTTTGGTATCTTTGGAAATTTTGGGATCTCCACTAAAAACCTGAAATAAAGTCCTGTGGTTTTGAACAACATAAGGACATAATGATGGACCTGGCAGGGTTGAAGAGGTTCATTTAAACCAAGCGCTCCCTTGTACTTTTCCAGCCGTGCTGAATGTATTTTGGATGCGGTTTTTCAGCCCCGCAGGCAACTTTAAAAACAAAGTGCATCAGTGCTGCTGCCGGCGTTACAACAGGTTCATGACTCACAGGTTGTGAGTTATTTAAAGAAGCCACCGGTGCAGACAAGTTCATTTCCATAATACACACTGCAACGCCTTTATAAGGCAACTCAGCGAGCGGTGACCTCACACAGGCATGAGATGGAGTTTGTTTTAAACTTGTAGACAAGCAGACAGCTGACGAGTCACACACACACACACACACACACACACACGTTTCCCTGCAGTGATGATGTCATAACAGCAGAGGGAGAATCCCAGACGTCTGATTAAAGCAGGAAGCTTCGGTGTGTAACTCTGCGTCTTCGCCGCTTCCTCTACAGTCAGTTCTGACTCTGTTCTCTGGGTTCTCTACGTTAACAGACCACATGTTGGGGGGGGTTGACTTGCAGATTTTAACAATAATGTTATAGTGTCATAGATTGTCCTTTGAAACCCTTTAAAACCTCCTTAAAACCATTACATCCCCTTAAAATCCCCAAACCCCCTCAAAATATTAGAAACCATTTAGAACCTTTTAGATCCATTGGTTCCTCTTCTTATCCTAAGTAGAACCACTTAGGTTCCCCTTTGAAATCTCCTAGAACTGCCTCTGTAGAACCTTCTTAAAGCCTGTTACATCCCCTCAAACCCCCATGTAGAACCACTAAGGTTCAGTGTTAAAACCCCATTGAACCCTTAAAACCCATTAGATTGTCTTGAACCCATATGCAAAATCGCTTATATTTCCCTTTAGAAGTCCCTAGAACCCATAAGACATTAAAACACCTCTAGAACCTTAAAGGTCCCCTCTGAGCCCCTTTCTTTAGATCTTGTTTGAAAGCCCTGTAGAGCCCTTTTTAGAGTCCCATTAGAACATCCATAATAACCCAAGTAGAACCTTTTAGGCCCTTTGGAATTCCAGAGAATCTTCAACTCACCTTTTCCCTTTTCAGGACCCCTTAAATCCCATTTAATCCCTTTAATTCCCAAACCCATTTCCTGTCGATTTGACCACCTCTAGATACCCTTTTAAATTGCGTCCTTTCTAAATTTCGAAAACCTGTTAGATTTGAGATTTCCAGGCTTGTAAGAACCCCTCCGAACTTCGTCAGATTCATTGGAGAACTTGTTATAACCCCCTTAAATCCCATTAAATTCAGCACTTTGTGGAAACTCCTCAGTAATATGTTTATCATCACACCAGAATCCAGTAAAAAACACCTTAAAATTCAGATTAAAAACCTCCTGAACCCCCTTTGGGTTACCTTAATCCCCTCTATGAAAACCCTTAAACATGAAATTAAGTGTAGCAATGCAGCTGAAGAAGTCAGGGGAAGTTCTTATAATTTTCCTTGAGAATCATTTCTCAATGAAACCAACCACTGTGACGAACTCTGTCAGTGGTGCGCTGCTTAACAAATCCAGGAGGAGAGAGTGGGCTGATGGGAAATTAAGTGAGACGATAATGCATTTGTAGAGAAGCTCGAGGGAGTGGGGGAACAGGTGGGGTATTTCCAGGATGATGACGGGCTGGCTCTGATGATGATAACAAGGATAAGATGAATAGGAGGTTTTTGTCCTGATGTCTTCTGTCAACACATCTGCAGGTGAACTAACTGGACATATGAGAAATTCATCCCACTACCGGACCTGCTGTGACGTTTAGGTCTGTGGGCTTTTGGGAAATGGTGGCTGCTAAAGGCCGCTAAAAAACAGAAATATTGAATAAAGGATATTAGGTTGTGTTTATGAAGCGAGCCACACGGCATACTGTTGAGAAAGGGTCTGTTTAGTTATTAGCGTTGTTACAAATGTCAATGGGTCTTCATACTTCTGGAAGAGAACCTGGACCTTCTGGTTTCATCTCGGTTCTCCATTGAGAGAGAAAGGTTGTGGACACGGAAGTAAACCTGGAGAGCGTAGAGTATTTTATCCCAGAAATAAAAAGCTGAGCTAAAAACAAGCTGGAGGAATCGGCGACTCTACGCAGGAATCCCCTGCTCATACCGAACTCCGCGAGACCGCACAGTCATGGACCATGATGTCATGTTGACTGGAGCTGAACAGCAACCAGACTAAACAAATCCAGACCGTCAGACAGACAGACGGATAGACAGACAGACAGATGGACAGGAGAGTCACAGGCGAAATCCAAGTCATCCAAGAATTTTCCCTTCAACACGTAAGTCATTCACAGCCAACCGTGGGAGGGAGGGAGGGAGGAATCCCAGCTTTGCTCCATTAACAGCCGAACAGAGGGAGGGGGAGAAATAAATAAAGAAAGAGAGGGAGGGAGGAGGGAGGGAGAAGGTAAAAGTTGGAAGTGGTATGAGTCACAGAGCGAGATGGGAGGAGACTGGAGTGGAGGAGAGAGAGCAGGAGGGAGGGAGGGAGGTATAATTATGGTAGGAGGCTGCCAGGGCGAGAGAGAGGAGAGAGAAGCAGAGGGAGGGAAAGAAAGAAGAGAGCGAGGAGAGAGAGAGAGAGAGAGAGAGAGTCCAGCCCACTCCGGTAAAACCATTCAACTGGTGAGCGAGGGAACGCATTCAACACAGAGAGAGAGAGAGGTAAAGAGAGAGAGAGGAACTCCCTTCGTCTGGGATAACTTAGTCAAACTGCCTCTTCAACACACACACACTCTGAACACACACTCTGCAGCGACTTCACCCCGGGAACAAGGATCCTCCTGCACTCCAGAGTTTTTCCTTCTCCGCTTTTTCATCATCCATTCATCACATCTGAGAGTTTTTTTTCTTTTCTTCTTCTTCTTCTTGTTTTGTTTTTCTTTTTCTTTCTTGTGACGCCTCCACATTTTCCAGCCATCTGTCCCTGACAAAAAAGATAAGGATTACTCATTTTCTCTCTCGGCGTTGTGTGTGGTTTTTTTTTCTTCTTCTCTTTTTTGTCCTCCTCTCTCTCGTTTCTTTACAGCTTTTTTTTCCCCTCCGTTTTTTCGCAGGTGGACTGTGAGCTGAGCTGAACTTTGCAGCTTCCAAACTTCTGAGGAGAGAACGAAAGAGAGAGAGAGACAATAAGAAAGAGAGAGAGAGAGAGAGAGACAATAAGAAGGAGGGAAGGTGAATTTTTCTTTCTTCAACCAGGACTGAATTTTTGTTCAAACACTTTTCTGGGCTCCGTCTTTGCATCTGCATCCGGCAGCATCACTAAATCCAGCCCAGCAGCCAATCAGGCGACTCCTGCCACCATGTCTGTCTTACCTCTGCTAAGCTGGACGGTCCTGCTCCTGGTCCAGAGCTGTGGCTCGTCCTCGGACCCGGCGTCCAAGCTCCAGCCACCGCCGCTTTCTCTGACCGTCCATCCTCACCACCAGACGCTGCCAGACGCCGCCTCCAGCTCCCACTGCCCCTCCTGCGCCCTGGCCAGGATGAGGAGAAACGAAGGGGCCGCTGACGACATGGTGGGACACGACCGAGAGGAGGAGGCTCAGCAGGACGTGGTGGAGGCGGTGAAGAGACACATCCTCAACATGCTGCACCTCCAGGCCCGGCCCAACATCACCCGGCCCGTACCGCGCGCTGCACTCCTCAACGCCCTGCGCAAGCTCCACGTGGGGCGAGTGGCGGAGGACGGCAGTGTGCAGATCGAGGGGGAGGAGGAGGCGCGAGGGCGGGGAGGCCGGGGAGGAGGAGGAGGAGGGGGAGGAGCAGCGGCGGTGGCGGCGGCTCGGGCAGACAGCGGCGACGCACAGGAGACGACGGAGATCATCACCTTCGCTGAGGCTGGTGAGTGCGTACAGCTTTGTGTGTGTGTGTGTGTGTGTGTGTGTGTGTGTGTTTGAGTGTGTGTGAGCATCATTTTGCCCTTCTGCATCAGTGTGTGTGGAAAGAGACGCAGAGAGAGAAAACCTTTGTGTGTGTAGACAAAAGACAAAGTGTGTGTACGCACTAATGTGTGCGCGCGCGCGTGTGTGTGTAAAGCAGATAGGACGACCTGTAAGCACATATTTATATTTGCATGTGTTACAGTTTTGTGTGTGTGTGTGTGTGTGTGTGTGTGTGTGTGTGTGTGTGTGTGTGTGTGTGTAAAAGATAAAAATGCAGCTGTGTTGGAAATCAGGTTATTCTGTCAGTGTGTGTGTGTGTGTGTGTGTGTCCACCTGCTTAATTCCACCTGCATACTCACTCAGCCAAACCCGTCAGATACACACACACACACACACACACACACACACACACACACACACACACACACACTAACCTCTGTAATCGCCTCTTACTGTTTTCAAAGAATACCTCATTATCTACTTAAAGTCAGAGGAGATTCGTGTGTGTGTGTGTGTGTGTGTGTGTGTGTGTGTGTGTGTCTTAAAGCGGTAAGAGTGCTGGAACGCTTTTCTGACAGACGGTAGCGACAGAGAGCGAGTACGAGTCGGGGGGGGGCAGAAAGAAAGAAGCACTACAGTAACTGAATAATAAAACACACCTGTCACACCTGTCACACCTGTCAGGACTCGGAGGAAAGCATCCGGTCCGTCCTGCTCAACAGCACGTCGGCAGGCTGAGGTCAGGCGTTAACTGTAGTCTTCCTCTGTCTCGTCACCTTTGACCCCCTCCAGACCTCCAGCTGGTCTGGCTCTGTCTCCTTTTTAAATCCAGGTCCCTGAAGGGTCACAGCACTCGCACTTGTGAGGTTTCCTGCGGGCAAAGAGGCGGAAAAATATTGCAGTTGTCGTGTGAAAACCTTGTATGTCCAGTTTTGGGTATTTCTACATGTTGTGTTTTAGCCATCAACTCTACACAGATTCTCCACTCCTGCTGATCCTCCGTCAGTTTTTAGGTTGATTTGCTTCCTTAAAGCTTCAGCTTGCAGAGAGATAATTCATCACGGTGCACTTTATATTTTAATCAAACTGATTATATTATATATAAAATATATCATCCTTTGGTGATGCAGTTCAGATGAGTTGAGCAGCGAATGTTGGACGCTCCAATACAGAAACACTGTAAACACAAGAAACGAGTTTGATTTGCAACAGAAAATCTAATTTTTGTGATAAATAACAAAAGGAAATCAATTTAAAATGTGTGCTCTGCTTTGGAAAGTGGTTGGCAGTGATATAAAGTGTATGTCGAGCTAATCAGTCCAGTGGAAGGTTCTACATTTTAAATGACAGCAGATAGATAAAGAGAGATAGAACATGTAAGCAGTCAGTTAGACACATGGAGCATTTTTAATCCTCCTGCTGCTGCTGAGGGTTGTGAAATTCCTGCAGTGCACTTTCCAAGAGCTCACCTGTCAGTCAGGCAGTGTGGGCGGGACTGTGACGTCTTCCTCTTCCTCTTCCTCCTCTGGATTTTCTGTTGATGCAGTTTGAGTTTCTGTAGGCGAGAGTCTGGAACAGCAGATGGAAAAGATTTTTATGAACTGGATCCGTGCAGACGGGCTGAGAGCAGCAGCTTCCTCTGAAGGAAAACACAGAATTTAAAGCTGTTGAAAGAGTTCCTCTTCGTGGATAAATCTTAAAATAAAAATCTAAATGTAAGACAACAATGTAATTACATCCAGGGGCGTGTCTAAGGGGCAAGTGGACTGGCCACTTCAGGTACCCCACCCCAAAAATCATGAGTAATGATTGGCTGATGGCTCTAGGAGCAGGACCAACAAGGCTGAAGGATTCTCTCCTTTAAACCGAGTTCTACAAAACATTAAGTACTTTTAGAACCGTTTATGATAGAGATGAGCTTTGAGTTGTGTCTGGACCGTGAGATTCTCAGCTTTCCGAGGCAACTTGAATGGTGCATTTACAACAATCAGGACCAATTTACGGTGCATGCGATCACGTGAATCGGGAACAGAAGCCTATGTACGTTAGTTAAAATGAGTCAACGTTGCCTTTTGGTTTCACTTTGACTTCCTCCTTTGCTCCTGCCATAATTACTACAGCCACTAGAGGTCGCCGCCTCACAATAAACGTAAATATGGGTCGTAATGAGCTGCTGCGCAGGCGATCGATACGGCTGTATTATATACATATATATAGGGGGAGGACAGTCTCATTTAATGTGCTGCAAAACCAAAATTATGAGCTATAAGAGGCTGAAACAATAGTGATCGCAGGTGTTGGTGCTAGTTTAAAGTCACTTTTCATAGGAGCTGATGAAAATGTTTTTCTAAGATGTAAAAGAGCCCGTCGTGAGAATACTTTGCACCCAGCCGGTCCTGTGCTTTGTTAGGAATAACTGATGCATTCAGGGACCTCGGTAATTATTTTGGGCAACTGAGATGGCGAGTAGGGGAGCGGAGGGACGACTGGATTCTTGGCGGAGACGAAGTGTCAACCTCCGTTTAGCAGCTCCGACACAATATCTATCTGTCCGCCGCTTTCTTTCCATCAGCCTGTTCTGTTTAAATTCCTCTCCTCCGTCCCTGTTTATCTTCCCTCTTCTCTCCGTCTCCCCCCACACACAGAGGACAATTAGGCTAATTGAACTTAATTGAACACATCATTAGCGACATTCCACAATCCACTTTCATCTCCCTCTCCCTCTCTGCTGCTCGCTCTAACCTCGGCCTACCCTTCCCTCCTCTGGCAGACAGAATAAACGGGTCATTGTTGGATCTATTCCGGTGGCTGGGTCTGTCTGGGGATTCAAACTAGCAACCCTGCGACGAGCTTGTGGCCGGTTCACTGACCTCCAACAAATGAGAGGAAGCAGTGAATGCCAGCAGCGGATAGAAAGACAAAAACGTCTGTCTGATAGGAAAATAAACTATAATTAGCATGTTTCCTTTGTCTGTTTTCTTTTCTCTTCTCTCATCTTTTTCTTGGCTTTAACTCACATTTTCTTCATTTCGTCCTCTCTCTGTTTGTTCTTTTCCCTTCTTGTCATTCTCTCTGTTTTCTCCTCCATCTCCAAGTTTTCTCTGCTGCTTTTGTTCTTTCCTAACTTCCTCCTCCGTCTTCTCCCTCCCTGTCCGTCACTTTTTTTTGGGACGTGGCTTCAGCGTGTTTATAGCGTGTTTACGGTCGTGTCCGTGCAGTCGTAACGCCGCTGGTTCAAATCCCTGGCGGCTCGTTTCAGTCGTCGTCGTCCCACCACATCGTTTGGCTCTGCTTTGATGTGTGACCGGCCGCCAAAGATGCTCTATGTCTGGGGAGATGAATCACTCGATAGTAAACAACTACAGATTGTGTCCAGACCTGCACAACACACACAAACCCACTGGGACAGATCTGAAGATGCTGTAGATTCTGAGGAGATTTCACAATGAAGGAAAAGGATAAGGTGATATTCTACAGTTTTCTTCATGTGCAGATCCAAACCAGGTCCTGTGTGTGTTTCACAGCCTGATGTATAAAAACTATTAAACACATCAGTGAGCCACACTGAACACACACACTGGAGTTTATTTACACACCGTCCTGCTGCCCCAAATACTCACTAGAGACCCAAGTGTGGATTCATCCACCGCTGAAAATAGTCCCCAACAAGTGCACTATTTCCTCCTGAGCAGCTGTTTTAAACATGAAATTATATATCTGTGAGGTCTTCAGCAGGAACCAATGGGCTCGGAGCTGAGAGCCACAGACAGGAAGTCAGACAGGAAGTCAGAAAAACAATAATAACAATACAGAATGACACCAGACTTGTAGTTTTAAAATGTAAAGAGGACACTGATCCTTGGCTCCTTGTGTCTCAGACAGGTTGTACCAGACTCTCGCGGTCCCTCCTGGTTTCAGGACTAAAACTGTCTCACTCTTATTCTCCTGATACCAACACAAACACCGTCAGCTGATTGTCTCAGGGCAGAGAGGACCTCCAACATGGCCGCCGAAGTCGTCGATCTGCCGTGTTTACTGACTGTAAATTAGTCATTATTGCTTTATGGATCAGTGATAAGCCCTTAATAAGATCAGGTGTTGGGTTGCCAGGTTGTGTTTGTCCTTTCTGTTTGATAATAAGTCCATTGAGAAAACATTCAGGGGTTTACGTCATGAAGTCTGCAGTTATAAATGTTAATTAGTTGTTAATAAACAAATTTTGATTGATTGATTTTGAAGTAATTGGTCAAACAATTCAACCACTCAAAGGGATGTTTCACAACCTGGCAACCCAAAAGTTGTTCCAATTAGTTTACTTATTACTGATCTATAAAGAATTAGTGAATGATTTATTAACTCTTAATAAAGTCATATTATAGAATTAGTTTTATTTTGTCTAAATATAAGCTGAAGTTTGCTTCTGTCTACCTGTCCGTCTTCAGGGTTCAGTTTCAACCTCAAACATAAATCAGCCAGAGTGACGTTTGTGGTTCATTGGAAAATGGTCAGAGTGAGACATCTCTGTGTTTCCCAGCTCTCTGCCAGCCGCCCGCTGTGTCGTCCCTCTGGGAGGAATCAGGGAGGACAGGAAGGCAGCGAGCGGTGGCCTCGCTAAATACAGGCGAGTTCAAACAGAGGGGGAGGAATCGGTGGGAAAGAGGAGAGAGAATTACAGATTGAAGTAAACTCAACCTTACTAACTGTTCCTGAAGGCCTCTCCAGACTCAACACTCCCTGCTCGGGAGACGGAGGTCAGGTTTATATTTATTACAAAGTGAAACAGAAGCTTTTTCACGCCGTCCCAGCATGAAACTGGCTGTACTGGGATACTCCCACTGTGTGTGTGAGAGCAGCTGTATGAATGTGACGCCGGCGAGCGCCGGGAGAAAACAGCTAATTGTTAAATGTTGCTAACGTGTTGTTACGTTCGGGAAGTTGTTACCTTAACAGTCGTGATGAGACGTTTCCTGCAGAGATAAAGAGAAAGAATATCCGGGCTGTCAGACGTGAGGCGTTGTAGTGGTCATGTTGTGTATCAGATTAATGGTAAAATGATAAAACAGCTAACTTATCACCAGCAGGGTGTGGTCAGTGCACTGTGACATCACTGCTGGGCGTGGTCACAGGTGCAACAGAGCACACCTCTGAACGCTTCCATGCAGTTTACGTAAAGCTTTTTAGCTTGGTGCAAAGCTCCTCCTTAAAGTGTCTATAATCAATCAATCAGTTATGTCCAGCAGCTGTGATGTAGACGTCACTTGGGTGGTGACGCACAGCTAATGAGCTAATACTGATAGCTTAAAGCTGCTGACTGCAGCTGTTCCACTGAAGTGAACTCAGAAGTGTGGCTGTTTTACATGCTGGTGTAGCCGGGCCTTTATGCATAACTTCTGTGCTTTCTGATTCATGATTCATTGTAATATATTTCTTCCACATTTCACCTCAAACGGTTGCAGAGAGTTTGTCATTTCAGCGTTCAGATGATACAGAACTTCATGAGCATTAAAATGCCACGTTGCCAGTGGAGGCTTGGTTTGTCTCTTTGTCCAGAAACTGGAGCGGACTGGGCAAAGCCAGCAGAAGTTAAGGTGCAGAAGGACTATGACGGGTTCGATGAAACCTGGCGTCTTGTTTCTGTCCTGTGGTGGTGGACGGTTGAGGTCCAGACAGTGAAGGTTTGGAGGGATGTGACTTCTTTTAACGTGTCAGAAACTCGTCCCGAGCAGAGCAGCGGCAGAGTCTCTTTGGCATTTTGGTATTTTGAGATGGGAACATGTTCCTGTCGGATTGGACTGCTTATCTGCTCTCTCATTATAAATAAACTGGCCTGGGAACTCAGACAGACTGAGAGAGTTACAAGCTGGCACTTCAGCTTCAATTTAGCTCAAAACTTTATTGTCCCGAGAGAGAGAGATCTGGTTTGTAGACGAGGTCTGAAAATGAAAACCACACCATAAAATCACTTTGTTAAAACAATGAAAACACAATACAAACTGATGAAAACGTGACACATGACTGCAGGAGCGAATCAGAGCAGCTGAAGCCACTTTGATGTTGAAAAGGCTTCCCACAGTCTCTCTCGTTTGGTATTGTCTTTTTGCTTAAAACTGACTTTAGTAGAATTTGACAGACCACTTTTATTTGGTACTAACAGCCAAACTGACACCGTGTTAAAGATCAGAACCAGGAACTCTAGTTGTTCTTGTTTTCCTCTAGTTTCACTTCATTTTCTTTTACTTTACTGCAGCAATAAAAGCACCACAGCATATACGACATGCATAAACACACAGCGACAGTACTTAAAGTGGATACCAGTTAACGGGCAATCAACACCAAAGCATTATTGGAGCGTTTTTGATGTCCGTTATGAGCCCAATAAACCAAGACATGTCGGCCATATTGGTCTTGATTTGTGCCCAGTGTTCAGTGTCAGTGCATTAAGTAAGAGTGTGACAGATGTGAAGCATGAGAGTTCAATTAATGTTCACCTTTTTGTTTACTGTAAGCACAATACCGTAGTTACTGTGCACAGGTATATCCAGACTGTCCTCCCAAGAAGAACAACAGCGGCAGTACTTTCATTTGTTTGCGTTACCTGACAGCGCCTCCTAGCGGTCGAGGTAATGATGACGGGAACAAAGGTGGAAGTCTGCTGCCATTGTCACAGATATATCTACACAAACATCAGACTTTAACACGTGGGGTCGCTGTTCGTTTCTGTTTCCAACCGACAGTCGACACTGATTTCTTTTACCACCCATACCCTGATCTTTCTCTAAACCCAACCAAACCTTAACCACAGCGTTGTCACACCATAAAACTGATTTCTTTTTTTGGTTTAGGTGTGGTCAAGAGGAGCTGGACAAACTAAGTATTTTGTCATTTCATTTGGAGGACTTGCAGATATCACAGTAAGCCAGAATTTAAAAACAACTTTGTTAATGAACATGAGAAATGTTTGCACTTGGGGTCGGTCTTGTCGGGCGACAGGACTGCGACCCCGAGCGTTGTACGTCCAACCATCCACGCCGACCTCTGACCTACATACAGCAAATACTGCACAGTACATGAAATATATACATTTAAAACAGCAAGAATCAAAAACTAACCAACCAAAGACGTAGAGATCACAAATATGTCTTCACCTCAGTTTTGAACCATCTGGAGCAAATTTACGTAAATTCACATTCACTCGTGTTCTTGTGTCGTGTGACCTCTAATTGTGTCTTTGCATGCAGTCGAAACACCTTCAGGCTGCAGTTTCCTTTGATCTCTATTAAACACAGATCTCAGCTGTGATTGGTTACTGTACCTGGCAGGTGTCCTGTCAGGCTCCGTGTGAGGTATTCACTGCTCTTCAACTAACGGTTAATATCAATGTCGATGAAGCTGCTGATTGTTTTCTCTCTGTTTCCCAAAATCCAAGGCAACAACTTCAAATATCTTATTTTGTCCGACAGTCCAAGAGATATTGAGCTAATCGATTCCCTGATCGACCCCTCGCCCTGCTGGCTGTTGCTTTACCAGGAAGGGTGTTTACCATCTGAACACGACGTCCTCCTCTTTTCATTTTCTCTGCATGTCTCTCTGCTTTGATCCGGCCAAAATGACCAAAGCTTCTTCAGAACTACAAACGCAGGATCAGTGTGTTCCTCCAGCTGACGAGGAGCGAGTTTGGCATTCAGGACATTCCTCTCGTCAGACGGCGAGGCCGCTTTAATGCCTCCCTACCACTGTTGTTTACCGGCCGTTTAACAGCGTTACACAGATTTAGTTTCACAGAGCTGCTCACTGTGTGTGTGTGTGTTTACTAACACGGCTGCTGACTCGCATGTGGTGCCAATAAGGCCGAGCAGGGCGTCGACTCCGGGGATCTGGAGCAGATTTCTGTCCCACGCAGGCGAGGCTGAGCCTGACAGTCAGCATTGAGGAGTTTACGCGCCCACGTAAAGGTTCGCCTTGACTCCATCACCACTGTCACCGTTTGCATCATCATTTAAACCCTTTTGTCTGCTGGTTTTAAAGGGAGCGGACCAACTTTGTAGGAGTTTAGAGTCACGTGACAAAAGGCTTCGCTATGAACCAGAACACGGTTCATCCTGTAAAAATGAATCATTTAGTCATTAAATCCAGCTGAATTCAGTAATGGTTAGTATCAATGTGCTTTTATTTATTCATTGGTTGATATGCGCTCTGTGCAGGTTTAAATTCACCCATACTGCAGTACATGACTCTGTACGTCTTCTTTGTAAAGTAACCTTTGGCTTTTATTTAGATCTTTATACATTAGTTTAGTTTTTATAAGAACTCTATAAATTTACACCAAATTTAACCCTGAAATTTCTTTCAAATGTCCCCATAAGTAGCTTTAAAGTCAAAACAGAAGACACGTGGATGAGCTCCTTCTGCTGCTTAACATTACGCATTTTTAAACTCCTGCAAGTAAACATGCAGGTTGTTTCTTAAACATTGTTAGGAATCAAACCTGTGGCATCTTAAATACAAGCTGCATGCTGTGTGTGTGTGTGTGTGTGTGTGTGTGTGTGCGTGTGTGTGTGTGTGACCCAGCCCGCTGATCCCTCCTAATGTAAACTAAAGAGACAGAAGAAAGGGCGGACTGGGATCCTTCTAATGGTAAAGAGGAAAAAAGAAAGGAAGGTCCCGTACGAGCTCCAGTGGTGCACTGTAAAAAAATATTCACCACATACTTTCTTAAAGTATGAGTCTGGTGTTTTTGTAGATTTCTCTTACTGCCAACAAATCCCATGTTCAGACCCAAACCAGCAGCATGTCAGTCCGTCTCTCAGTCCTGTCTGACCTCCTGTCTCACTTCCTGTCTGTGGCTCTCAGCTCCGAGCCCATTGGTTCCTCCTGAAGACGTCAATCTTTAATAAATAGTTTGATGTTTCAAACAGCTGCTCGCTGTAGTTTTTATCAAACCAACAGGAGGAAATAGAGCATCTGTTGGGGACTATTTTCAGCGGCGGATGAATCACATGTGGGTCTCTAGTGAGTATTTGGGGCAGCAGGACGGCGTGTAAAGAAACTCCGGTGTGTGTGTTGGTGGAGATGACGGAACATGTCAGCCAGTGCAACGTTTGCTTCATGACCAAAAACCTGCAGCTGGACTCTGTGTTTATCACTAATTAGCTAATGTTAGCATGCTAACATGCTAAACTAAGACGGTGGACATGGTGAACATTATACCCGCTAAACATCAGCATGTTAGCATTGTGAGCATGTTAGCGTGTCGACTGTCTGATTTTAATATCGTGGGTTAAACATGTTTGTACAGTGTAAATGCAGAGAGATGAAGGCAGACTCTGATCCCTTTAATGTAAACGTGACAGACAGAGGAGATGGAGCGCTAGATTAGCATTCCCATTAAGCAGACAGGAAGCAGCGTTTGGACAGGAAGTCCTCGCACGCTGATCCGTCACATCTGTCACATACTGTACCGACAGACCCCTCCTTCTCTAAAATATCTCCTCTTCCTCGCCTCGTCCTCCGATTCGGCTCGTCTTCTCAGTAAAGAGCATTTTCCATTTTGCAGTGTGGGAACGAGAGGAGAGACAGAAACAGCTGTGCAAACTGTGGATCCCAACAGAAGCCGCTCGCTCGCTCTTCTTCTGCGTCTCTTTGAACATTTGCTGCAGCAGCAGACAGTTTGACCATGAAGTCAAAAGATAAACAGAGTTAAACTCTCTTCCTCACTCGCTAACATGAAAACACACAAACACACTCACCCGGTACACAAACAAACACACATTTACACAAACAGCTGGAGGACACACACACACACACACACACACACACACACACAGGTTTGATCAGTCTGTTGAACGCAGCTCATCCATTGAAGGAGGGATTATGATGGACAATGCAGAACACACACACACACACACACACACAGTGTGTTTGGACAGATGGGTACAGTGTGTGTGTGTGTGTGTGTGTGTGTGTGTGTTGGTCTCAGTAAACACAGAGAACAGAGGATGGAGGGTGTGTCCACTCACTGATGTCAACAGTCAAATCCAGAATTAGCAGAGTCCCAATTCAAGCTCCTCTGAAAGACGACGCCCACTAAGGTCGGACCTCCTCCTCCTCCTCCCAAAATGACACGGTGCATTCAGGTGCTCCTCGACGACCTGCAAAGTCAAAAAAGCTGTGAGTAACGCCGGGTCGTGTGATCAATTTATTACTTTATGAGTTAATGAGGATCACCTGAATGCACCAGTGCATTGTGGGATATTGAGACCTAAAGAAGGCTGGAGCCTGAATTGGGAGCACTGCTGGATTACCAACTTCCTCGGGGGCCCCAAAGGACCCTGCGATGGTTTTGTAGAAAGTAACATGATTGGTAATTTGCATCCCTAACAGAAAATATCAACTAAAAATGGTGAGGGCTTTAAGGCGGCGCCTGAATTTAGACCTGATCTTGAGGCCCCACCTTGTACAGGGGCCCTGTGTCAAAACCTAGTTATAATATTTTGGTATTCCTGAATAAATTTGAGTTTTAATTTTTGCTCCGGGGCCCCCTACTGGGTTAATCCAGCCCTGATCAGGACAAAGTTCAGCCATGTTTGCTCCAACACATATACCATCTTTATAATTAGCAAGTCATTTAGCTGAATATGTCTGTTTTTTCTTATTTTCTTTGTCCTAAAAGTTGATTTGAAAATTAAACAGGACGAAATAAGGGCTCGACTCAGCTGCTATGGGGCTCTATAGGATGGGCCCTCAAGAGGAGGTAAAATGCAGGAGCCACCTTAAGGCCCTTAACATTGCAGTTTATATGGTGCTTTAGGGGTGCACGTTCCTAAACAAATCAGCAATTAATCAAATTGCCAAAATCTCCACATAGAACCTGTGGCTTCCGGGGCCCTGAGGAAGTCACCTGCTTCGCCCAGTATGTAATCCAGTTTTGAAATGATTTTATCTTGGGGGCAGATATTTTCACTTGTTGTGAGACAATAACAGTAACAGACAAACAAAATGATTTCTTAAATTGACGTTTCTTGTAGTGGGGTTTTGTAGAAGAAGTGCGATATTGAGAAAAGTATCATTTTGGTGTCGTTCCCAAAAGTTAGGTGTCGTATTTGCACTGATATTGAAATATTTCGAATGATCTCATGAGTCTCTGCAGTGTGTGTGTGTGTGTGTGTGTGTGTGTGTGTGTGTGTGTAAAGGGGATTACAGAGGATTTAATAAGATTGATCATAAACCAAGAGTCCTGTTAACAACATAGCGATCAGTGTTTGTGTCACATGTTGGCAGGATCTCTTGTTTAGCTTTGTTAGCTGCTCAGAGAGGCTTCGTCTGATAAATCAAATCAAAGTCATAATACGCCCCAGGGGCTGATGGGAGAGTTGGGAAATGTTTGGAGGTTGCTGTCGATGATGATGATGATGATGATGTTTGGAGTGTCAGTTTATCGTTCCTGATTTCTGCGTCAGAGATTCGAGCTCGCGTTCAGAACCACTGATGAAAAACGATCGACGCGCTGGGAGAACTGCGTCACTGCAGCAGCAAAATGTCGCTGATGGTTTAAGGTGGATGTTCAGTTGTCCAAGGCGGGCATTCATTGGTCTAAACTGGGTTTTCGATTGTTTAAACTAAGTTTCTAACAGTGTAAACTGGCTGTTTGATGGTCTAAACTGTGTTTTTGATTAAATTGAGCATTTATAAAAGTGTAAAGGCTAAAAAGAACATTTCAAATTCAGAAACACTTCTTTGAGTTTCTCAGACAGTCTGTCCTGTCAGAAATGATTTCCTTCAGTAAATCCTGCACCTGGACACAGAAGAGGTTTTGTGGTTTTCTCTACTGATTTAAACAACAGGAAAACACTGACCTGTAGTTTTCTGTTCAACTACTGTGTGTGTGTGTGTGTGTGTGTGTGTTTTCCAGTTTTCTACACACACTCACTGCTGTGCTGTCCAAACACAGACACTGCGTGACAAACTGTGTGTGTGTGTGTGTGTGTGTGTGTGCCCACAGCAGACGAGGGCCAGAAATCAGGTTTTATGAGTTGTTGAGACATCAGTGTGCCGAGATCAGTCCTGTGTAAATGGAGGGGGATTACAGAGAGAGATGAGCTGTGAGGAGAAGACTTGCAGACTCCAGAAACACAAACCTTCGTGAGCTGCTGGAACTTGTTTCTCACCTGCTCTGTTGAGTTTTTACGTGTTTCAACACATTAAGTACGAGCCGACCAAACGTCACATCGTCATCAGTGTTTAGATTGATTTCCTTCCGTGCAGGCAGCCGCTGGTCTCACTTCAGCTCTGAACGTCAGCCTGCAGAGACCCAAAACACTGAATAGGGCACTTATTTCCTGTTTTAGTTCCAGTGAAGTGAAATCTTAATGCTGCAGCATACAATGATATTTCAGACAACAGCATTCGTCCAACTTTGTGTCAACAGTTTGTGTTTGTCTCTTTCCGTTTCAACGTGCATTCCACCGCCGAGGCTGCACATTACTTAAAAGCTTTTGATTTAATAGCAGAAAATGTTTATAAAGTTTAAATCTGCATCTGGATCTGCTTCAAAATACACACAGTGATGGACAATCATGTGATGCATGTGGCAGATTGTTCTCATTCACGTAAGAGCAGTAGTTCATGAGAAAGTGTTTAAAGATGCTCGGCTTGAGAAACGGGCATCTTTCCACCAAACTCCACTGACTTTTCTTTCAATTTAAGTGAAATCTGTCGACACGTTTTTACACTTTCCTGCTAAAAATACAAATTCAGTCTGTTGACACCACTGTCCACATGCTTTGTTGTTTGTAGTAGTTTGTATTGCATTTAGAGCTAAAACAGTGAGGTGATGGAAAACTAATTAGCAACAATTTTGATGATACTGTTTGACTCATTTTTTTAAGCAAATAAATTAACAGGTTTCAGCTTCTCAAATGTCTTTAAACAAGCTGTTTAAATCTGTCAGTTTGGGCTAATTCTCACTATTTTCTAATATTCTAGAAATCAAACAATGAATCTATTATTTGAGATTAGTTGCAGCCCGTGTTGCATTCAAGGAGCGAGTGTCGAGGAGTTTAGACACGGGTGACCACTGAAAGCCTCATGGAGGCTGGTGCTGTTGAACACTAACAAAATGATCTCAAATGTTACAGTCCAGTACAGCAGCAGAAACTTATTTCAGAAAGAAAACCTCATTGAGAAATGACAGTGAGAGAATTTGGCTGTGTCCACGCTCGTGATGATTTAACTCTGAGTTATCTTTAACTTCTTTTAAGACTCTGCACGCTGATTTTAATAGCTGACACAATTCAACAGAGTAAAGCTCTTCGGTTAACAGTGATTCTTCAGTGTTCCTGCAGACAGATGTGTGTGACACAACATGTGAGTGTAAATCACACAGATGTAACAGACGTCTGTCCACAGCTCGTCTGTCATTACAGCCATAATAACCATGAACACACACAACTGACTGCTATACACTCGCTGTTACAGCTGCTACTTTGTGCTGCTAACGTGCTATTAGGATTTCCTCTGCCACTGACTGTGAGGAACAGTTTTTAAATTTAGTTTACTTCTCAGACCCCTTCAAGTCTTTCTGGGGCTCTGAGCTGTTTTATAACTCACAGCAACAATGAGCTGCAGTTTAAGATGAATAACATCTTCTTCTAGACCTGCTCGGCTGTCTGTCCCAGCAATATAAGTTATTTTTGTATTTACATCACGTTCAAATTAACGTCAAAAAACAAAAAGTGACCAAATTTATATAATATAATATTTTGGCAAGCAGGACAGTTATGACATTTCATCTTAAAGTCTAGTGTTACTTCCTGACTTCCTGTCTGTGGCTCTCAGCTCCGAGCTCATTGGTTCCTGCTGACGACGTGAATCTTTAAAAACACCTCACAGATTTATAGTTTCAGGGGGAAATAGAGCTTTTGTTGGGGACTATTTTCAGCGGTGGATGAATCCACGTGTGGGTCTCTAGTGAGTATTTGGGGCAGCAGGACGGTGTGTGAATAAACTGCAGTGTGTGTGTTGATGGTGATGAAGCAATAGCAGTGTTTAATAGTTTTTATTGATCAGGCTGTGAGACACTCACTGCTGCTCTGATCTGAACATGAAGAGGAAAGTAGACGTCTCCTCTACATTAGCATCATTACTAGCGTCACGCTAACAGATTGTCTTTGTTTTTAAAAGCTGCAGGAGTTCAAACAGACTCTTCTTCTTCTTCTTCTTCTTCCAGCAGCCTGAATCAACATCACAAACACTATTCTAAGAAACAATGAATGAACAGGGCTTTTATTTTCTGATCTCACTGAAGTGATGATGATGTAAGTGAGATAATCGCCTCCGAATTGTTGGTTAAACGGCGTTAATGGACTCGCTAAAGTGCTGACCGCCTCCACACACACACACACACACACACAAGCCGCCCATTCACACCGTTTAACAGAGCATCACTGCTGCTGACATTCATAAACTCCCAAATCGTGACTTTGATTTTCTGTATGGACGCCCACGAGCGAGAGACATTACAGAGAGAGAGAGAGAGAGGGAGGAAAAGGTGATGCAAAGATGTTATGTAACGGCGGTGGATGGTAATTGGGTCTTCAAACCAGTGATTATCTCGCTGCCTGGCCTGGAGGTTTCTAGGAAATGTAAAATACAGGTCTGGACGTGTGTGTGTGTGTGTGTGTGTGTGTGTGTGTGTGTGTGTGTGTGACAGTTTGCATGCTGCGTTTGTTCTGGAAAATGTAAGACAGTAAGGACACAAACTCAGTGCAGTGTTTGTAAGAGCCTCCAACTTTCTGTCCAATCAAAACAAAAGAAAGGTCGCGCTTAGCGCTGCAAAGTCCGATCAGATTCAGAAGAACAATCGTTCGTGAAACGTCACGCTGCCGCCGCTGAACTTTTCACGATAAAGGATTTGAATCATGTAGCAGATTGTTCTCATTCAAGTAAGAGCAGTAGTTCATGAGAAAGTGTTTAAAGATGCTCGGCTTGAGAAACGGGCATCTTTCCACCAAACTCCACTGACTTTTCTTTCAATTTAAGTGAAATCTGTCGACACGTTTTTACACTTTCCTGCTAAAAATACAAATTCAGTCTGTTGACACCACTGTCCACATGCTTTGTTGTTTGTAGTAGTTTGTATTGCATTTAGAGCTAAAACAGTGAGGTGATGGAAAACTAATTAGCAACAATTTTGATGATACTGTTTGACTCATTTTTTAAAGCAAAAATTAACAGGTTTCAGCTTCTCAAATGTCTTTAAACAAGCTGTTTAAATCTGTCAGTTTGGGCTAATTCTCACTATTTTCTAATATTCTAGAAATCAAACAAAGGATAATAAAGGTTGATTGCAATCACCAACCTTTAGTGAAACGTCACGCTGCTCTCGTGATCTCATGTTGCAAATTTGGTGAAAAACACAAAACGATCATTAGAGACTCGATTCAGCCCGGGCAGAACTCAGGAACATTATCAACAACTAACTATTACAACTTGAACCTGCTAAAATCATCAAATCGGAAACTGACTTTGGTGGATGACGATGTTTCCAGTCCAATGAATACCCAGCGAGTGGAGCATTCATCCAATCAAGTGTTATCATTATTAATATTATTTTATCATTATCAGACTACAGCGCGAGATTCAACACGTTTCTTTGCCCTGAACCCGTCTCCTCAGGCTGTACAGCTCTCAATAAGCTCCACCAGTTCAAATCTCAACAAATGATCCAACTTTCTACATAAACTAGAGCTCAAACAATTTGTTGATTAATTGATTAGTGAATTGACAGAAAATAATTCTCTCATGTAATTTACCTCATTTAAGCAAAACTGCTAAAAATAGCAGCTTCTCCAGTGTGAGGATTTGCTGCTTTTCTGTTTTATAAGCTTGAAAACTGAAGCTCTTTGTGTTCTGGACTGTTGTTTGGACAGAAATGACTATTTTAAGATGTCACCTTGGGCTCTGGGGAACTGTGATGGGAATCTTTCTGACATTTTAAAGTTATATTGAAGTAAATTATCAACAAATTGATGAAAATAATCATAAGTTGCAGCCCTAAACTCAACGCAGACTGCACCCTAAACGCCCCTAAATCACGTTCACCTTCCTGGCTGCACAAACCAGCAGCTGCAGACTCGGGCAGGAAAAATCTAAAAAACACCTCCCAAAAATAAAACTTTCTCCTTTAAACAGTCACAGCTTCTCTCCTGCTGTAACTCACTGTGAAGCAACAGCACAGAGAGATTACAGTTTGTGAATGCTGCTGTAAATTCAGTCATTCTGGGCTGCAGTAATGACAACAGAGCTCCTGGTGGGAACCATTAGCTGCTTTAAACGCTGCCTGACTCCAAAACCTCCGACCGCTGCTGCTGAGTCAGCAGGAAGAGTCCAATCAACAGCGTGTGTGTGTGTGTGTGTGTGTGTGTGTGTGTGTGTGTGAGGTCATGTTAGAGATGGTAACATAATGATAAGTGTGTGCTGGGTGTGTAGATGACTCCATGGCTCTGATGTGGCCACACTCATAGTGTGTGTGTGTGTGTGTGTCTGACTGAATTGGCAACTCAAGTGTGTCTGTGAGGCGTTCATGGTCCCTCTGTACATGTTTGTAGAGGAACAAAGAGTTGAACTCCTCCTCCGTGTTTTAGGGTGTATTTGTGGTCTGTTTAACCCATGCTCAGGTTAACTGCTGCATCAGTACTGTTGCTATGGTTACCTGCAGTTTACTGTACTTAGGACAGGGGTTGAACTGTTGAACCTGAAATATGTTTTAGCCAATCAGAGACCGAGGTGCACCGTCAGGAGAGGCAAACCAAAAAAAAGATTGGGAAAAGGGGCCCCCGATGGCCACTCATATTGGCACACAATGACAACTCTAAACCCCTTAAACCTCCTGAGTGGGGCCCCTTCTGTACGTCTGTGTCTGTAAGAAATGATCAAGCACGATTTACTGAAAGCGTTTGGAAGGGGCCCTCAGTGAGCTTCTTTGCTTGGGGCCCCCCAGAGTCTAGGATTGCCACTGATCAGAGACCATCCTCACTGACCCTCTGCACCAGGAGTATGATATCATGATCACGACCCTCTAACCCTCTCTCTCCCTCTCTGTCTCTGTCTCAGGTGAGTCTCAGGGCACGGTGAACTTCGTCCTCTCTAAGGAAGGAGGCGATCTCTCTCTGGTGGAGCAGGCAAACGTCTGGCTCTTCCTCCGTTTGGCTAAGACCAATCGCAGCCGAGCCAAAGTTACCATCCGCCTCTTCCAGCAGCGCCGGCTCCCCAACGGACGCCCATCTTTGCCGCAGGATGATGTCCTCCTGGCGGAGAAAACCGTGGACACCCGTCGCAGCGGGTGGCACACCTTCCCGGTGTCGGCGGCGGTGCAGGCGCTGCTGGAGAGCACAGAGGGCATGACGCTGAGCCTCAGGGTGTCCTGCCCGCTCTGCGCTGATGCCGGCGCCACACTCGTCCTGGTCTCCGGTGGCTCGGAGACGTCGCAGCGCGCCAATCAGCGGGAACAATCCCACCGGCCCTTCCTCATGGCCGTGGTCCGGCAGGAAGATGGCAGCGACTCCCGGCGGCGCAGGAAGCGCGGGCTGGAGTGTGACGGGAAGGTCCGAGTCTGCTGCAAACGCCAGTTCTACGTCAACTTCAAAGACATCGGCTGGAACGACTGGATAATCGCACCGCCCGGTTACCACGCCAACTACTGCGAGGGGGAGTGCCCCTCCCACGTGGCGAGCATCACCGGGTCCACGTTGTCCTTCCACTCCACCGTCATCAGCCACTACCGCATGAGGGGCTACAGCCCCTTCCAGAACCTGAGGTCGTGCTGCGTGCCCACCCGGCTACGAGCCATGTCCATGCTCTACTACAACGAGGAGCAAAAGATCATCAAGAAGGACATCCAGAACATGATCGTGGAGGAGTGCGGCTGCTCGTAAACATAAGAACCTGAACCGGATCGGTCCGGAACGAACTGGACTGGAGGAGAGGAGGAGGACTCCTGAACCCAGAGAGAGAGAGAGATGCAGGGAGGAGATGGAGGGAGGAGAGAAAGATGAACAGGTGACTTTATGATCATCTTCACTTTCATCTACTGCGTTTCAATCTTCACCCCCCACCCCCCACCCCACCCCTCCGTCACTCGGGGTCGCTCTCTGGGAATAAAAACTCTTCTCCGTCCTGATCCAGCAGAACTCAGAAAGAGTCTCGACGGCACTTTCAGAAAAAAAAGAAAAGAAAAAAGATAGAAAAAAAGAATATCTAATATATTTTTGTTACAACCGGAGGGAGCGAGGCTTATTTATGTGGCTGAGACGTTCAAGCACCACTCGACCTGTCAGATCTTGGAGAGACGAGGTGCCTGAAAAACTACTAACAAAAAAATCTCAAAACTATGCAACTTGTTTCACGTATTACGATCTTATTGTATTTTACTTTGTCTTGATTTTTTTTGTTTCCCAACTGTTTACTTTTTTCAAAGTGTACGAGGAAGAAAGAAGAAGACTCTTTTGTATTATTTTTTGGAAGTGTGTGTGTGTGTGTGTGTGTGTGTGTGTGTGATGAGAGATACTTGAAAGAAACAAGTTGGCCCGGCTGCTGGAACCAAACACTTCTTTATGTTACCATGGTTACCATGTTGATGTTATAATTATTATTGTCAGTAAGTATATTAATAATATTATTGTTATTGTTGTTAATATTTTGTTTGGCTGTATTTGTGTTATTATGTCTGGTTTTTTTTTGTTTTTTTTAAAGAAACGTTACAAACGTTTTCATTTTTTGCACTATAGCAACACTCGAGCTCAGATTAGCCAGACTGAAGATCCTCCGACGGACCGGAGCTTCCTGTTCAGGGTGAACTCCAGGTTACAGATCTGAAAGCTCACAGGTGTAGTTGATACGTCATCATAAGTCGCTCTGGGTTCAAAGTCAGAAAACACACAAAGTGTGTCGCCTGTAGGTTTCTGAAGGATTCGTGTTTCCCGCTCAGTGCCAGAGAGTCCTGCCCTGGGAACCAGGCGACTCTGCGAGCTCGTGTTTTATTGGCTCTGGCAGATGCGCCTGGTCCCCCTCCCATTCAGACAGATCTCCAGCCGACCAATCACAACCGTTTATCTAACATGGGGCGGGTTTGATACGATGACTGTATACAGAGGAAGGTGGAAACCACAGCAACTGAGACATGACTCTAAAAGTCTCTAAAATGACTAAACTACACTATTTGTATTTTTCATGTTTTGCTAAAATTTGTTAACTGTTCAATTACATTGTAATGTACATTTCATTTCCAACTTGAAGGTCTAAATGTTGTTTCAAAGCCTTCCCCAAACTGCTGGAAATAAAAATCTGATTAGCAGAAATGCTGCATACCTTTTTATTTTTTATTTTTGTTGGCTTCAGAGTATTCAAATTCAACTATAAAAAATCTAAAAATACTAAAGTCAGCCTATAAAATACCCAGTGTGTGTACAGTTTTTAATTGTGACCTTTAAACCCACAGCGGATGCTACAGCCCTGCTTAAAATCTGCGTGGAAACAGATATTAAGTACTGATTTTGTAAAAGTACTGATTTTGTATTTCTAGAGAGAAGTTGTTGGTTTCCCCATTCACTTCAATACAGTTGCAGTTTTCCGTCAGCTAGTGGTCGTTAGAGGAATTGCAGGTTAAGAAACTTCAGCTGTGGAGGCTTCTGATTAGATAAATCAACAGCTAACATGTTGATGATATGTAGCGATGCTAGCACTGAACGCTAGCAACTACAGCATTTATGTCTGTATCAAGCTAAATGTTTAAACAACAAACTTGTAGAACCTGATACCAGCACTGATGTTATGACTGAGACCCAGAGCGCTGATGAACTTATAGGCAGCAGAAAAGTAAATGTCCTGCTGGAAATCACCACGACGCACCAGGAACTTCCTGTCTGTCCAGTCAGATGCTTCGAGGACCTTTGTTGAAGTGGAGAATAAAAATGTAGATTTGGCTCATAAGTAAAATTCTAAATGGGCCTTTCTGAAATAGACTTATCAAGACATGTCTCAACTCCTGTGAGTGGCAGTTTTAGCGGCGGCCATCTTATGTCCTTTCTGTTAGCCTAAATATTCAGCGCGAGCTAGCTAACCGCTAGCCCCGCTAATCTCCAAAAACCACAACAAATACATCAAAAACACAGACTTAGAGCACTAGAACAAACCCCTTAAAACATCTGTTCTTTGTCTTTGGTGGACGTTTACAGTAAGTTAACTAGCTAACTGATTAGCATTAGCCAAGAAAATGCAAGTTGTTGGTTTTCATTATTGTACACTATGAACAAAAACACATTACTTTATCTCTTCAACATCCTTTATTTCTTTGTTAAATCAAGATTTAAGTATCGCAGGTTTTAAGGGATTTATTCACAGAGGCTCTATTAATTCATTCATCTTTTTTGATGTCTTTTGTGGATGTTTTTAATCTGTTATGAATGTGACACTTTATTTAAAACATTTCTTAAAGTATCTCTGAAAACAGTTGTACATTAACATTATGCTAGGCCATCTTTGACTGGTGCCAGACACCTTTATAATTAATTAGTGGGTAATTAATGGAGGAGGATTTTGGGACAACCACATAATGTTGACGGTTTGCTTTCTAATAGAACAGAAAATTCAACTAAGGGAGACATGAACTTGCCATTGAAACTACCTTAATCCAAATATTACTGAAACTTAATATGAGTCTTATTTCACAGGTTAAGGGTTTATTACGAGGCTCACGGTCTTATTAGGTCAATTTAAATCGTCTTTTCACATGAATAACAATGTAAAACCTTCACTGAGCCTCCATGAATAAATCCCTTAAAAACCCCTTGAAGCTGTGGCATTTTTAACTGGATTTATTGGAGAAATAAATGATTCAAGTGTTGTTTTTTTTACCAGAGACAAAAAGGTTAAGATTGTATTCTTTAATTTTCCCAGAGTTCACACTAAAAGACGAGGACTTCAGAGGATCCGTTAGATCAGTGCTTTTGGTTTGAGAAGAAAAGACGGAAGGTTTTTGCTCCAGTGTCCAGTTTTAGTTTGCTTTAGAACACCAAAGAGTCCAGTTTGTGCACTTGTTTGTGTGAGAGAGAAAACTGTTGAAGTTACATTTAATGATGCTGAAAAAGAACAAAAAAAAAGTTAATTTACAACCTGATTTGTGTCCATTTTGTGGGGGAAAAGAAAATACAGAAAAATCAATGAAGTTCACGATTCAGTATCTCTGAAGTCTGTAAAAACGGATAGCTGATGTTTCATTTATGCTTTAGAGTTTTTGTTTCAGATTAATTTAGTTTTTGGTCATTTTGAAACAAAATTCTTTGAGTCGTGATGTTTTTATTTCTGACGTTAGCGCCCCTTCCTTTTCCTCGCTCCCTGCACATCAAGAACTCAGTTTCCCACGATGCTTTACTTTTTAATTTGATATCATCATGAACTGAAGAAGACAATCCACAGTCGCCTTGTTCTGTTTTTGGGAGAAAACAAACGTTGTTCAGTCAGATTTGGTCGTTTCTGAGTGTTTCTGTGTTGTGTGTGTTTAGATCAGTATTGTCGGAGTATCGGTCCCTTTTCTGATGAAGTCACACGTGTTCTGTTTTTATTTTTATTTTCTCTTTTTGTTCATGTTGTTTTAGAGGAGAGTGGACCCTCTTCTTCTGGACTTTTTGGGACAAACTCATAGTCCATCCCGTGTGTACATGGACGCATACAAAATGTCAGTGCAGAAAAAAAAAGCCTCAAAAAGAAGCAAAAAGTTGAAAAAAAAGGCATAAAAGAAGTGGTTGTATTTGTTCAGATTTTGTTCTTTTTATCAAGACAAAAAATACTGACACTGAACGAAGTGGACAAAGAATAAAAAGTCTATTTTTTATTCTGTATATATGGAAATAAAGATTCCAGTATGTTGCATTGCTTTGTTGTACAAATCAAATGTGCTTGTGGCATTTTCTAATCTAATTTATTTTGCCGTATTGTTTTTGTTTCCTGCTTCACCATTAAAGTTTAAAGGATGTAGACAAAGGAAATGTGTCTTTGGTCCTTTTTCTGCTTCTCCACTTAACTGCCCTGAAGTTCTCCTCTCAGAGAGAATCGCAGGTTGTTTTGAAGCACTTACAGTCAGTGTCACCAGCTTCCGTCAGGTGGTGAAGCTCCACCCAGGCTTTTGGCTCGGGGTCGTGTCGACATTCATAAACGGACTCGTTGAACTCGCATATTAAAAATGTGATTGCAAAAACTGACGCTGAGCTTTTCCAGCTTCAGAAGACGAGCGTTCAGTGTCGAGGACGAGGCGGCTGGAGCGCCCAGCCCAGCGAGGAGGAGACGCAGCAGGGATTCATTTCCTCACGCCGTGGAGAAAAATGCAGGCTCCATTAAAGCTGTAACACGCGAGGCAAGAGGTCAAAAGGTCAGCTGAAACCCAGCCGTTTCCCTTCTCTTCCCTGTTAAACTTTAAAGCTGCTAAAAGGTGATTGTTTGGTCTGAGCTTCTGAAGTGAAACAGATAAAGGAAAGTTCTTCAGCAAGTGGAAACAACATGAGAGGCAATAATTAATCACGTTTAAATGACTTCAGATTTGACATTTTCCTTGAGCTGGCTGTAGAGCTCAACACCTGCAGCAGGTGAGTCACATTTAAGGGATTTTTAAAGATCCCATGAGAACCAAGAATGTATTTTCCAGTTACTGTGGATCTGAAGGTGAACTATTCTGCTGTCTTATCAATAAGAAGGTAGAACTGTATATGTGTGGATAGAAGCTATATCAATGTAGCACGTGTCCATTATAGAAACTAATATAAATAACCAAAAATAACAACATGTCAAATTTATGTTGAAAAGTGTAAATAACCAGAAATCCACTTAGAACCCAGAGAACAAAGAGGCTGCAGAACCTGCCTGAGAATCCTGCTGTTTCTGGCTGTTCTTCAGTATCACAGTGATCAGTGATGCTGTCTGTACGTCCATGGTGCACTGCAGACAGGAGCTGCTGACGGTGCTAATTTGACAAAATGTAAACAAATATAGGCTTAAAAACACGGGGCTCAAGCTGTGAATCCATGGCAACATTATACGTCCTGTTTCCAAAACTTAGAGACTGACAGAAAAAAACATAATGCTAACATACATCCACATGTCATTTGTTTTCTTACAGTATGTGGCTGTGTTTGACACTTAGAGATAAAATATAAGAATATAAGATAAAGATAAGAATTACGAGGACAGAAATAAGTAGAGAAAGTAAAAAATAAATAATAAGGGATATATAAAACCAAAATAGGAATAGAAGTTACTATACAAACTATACAAGAGCAGTTAAAAATGAAATTATGAGGAAAAGTGAACCAACTGTTAAGTCAGTCCATATTTTTTAAAAACCCTGCAGATTCTGCCCTCCGAAACTTCTGTTTTCCACCCTGAGATCAGCTGAGGACTCACAGCCAGAACGCTCCTCACCTCAGAGCGCCGGCTGATTTTGAGATAGCCATGTAACATGTGTTGTGGATTTGACTACCAGGACCAGGACCGGGACCAGGACCAGGAAACCCCAACAAACAGCAGCAAAACATTGTGTGTGTGTGTGTGGCGTCTCGTGAGCAGAAGTCGATTTGCACTGATGAGGTAATGGAGTGAGGTTTGTATGTGTGTGCTGTTGTGAGGAGACATGAACAAAACTACATTTATTTTGAGAATAAAGTGGTGGAAAGTGTGTGTGTGTGTGTGTGTGTGTGTGTGTGTGTGTGTGTGTGTGTGTGTGTGTGTGTGTGTGTGTGAGAGTGTGTGCGCGTCTGGTTTGGGTTCTCTGGTCTGGTTTTGGGGAGACTCCATCCTGTCATGAACACGTCTGATGTTCTGATGTCATACGAGGACGCGGCACATGAAAAGTGAAAACACACACAGCTTTCTGTTTACGTGCAAAGACTGTCACGACCAACCAAACTTCACTGAGGATTTCATGTATTTAATTTGACAAGTTTTCTTTGGCTTCATGTCAACAAAGAATCCATGCAAACGCACATACAAACGATCTGCTTCTTTGATTAAAAAGTCAAAGCTACAAGAAGCCTGTGGACATAAGAACTGAAGGAGAGAAGTCAACTGGTGCATTACACCAACAAACATCCAATCACAGAGCTTCACATTCTTAAAGATTCTTAAGATAAAGAAATGATAATCAATCGGCAGCTCAAATCAGTTCACTTTGTATTCTGGGTCAATTTTGGATGAATTCTGCGATTTTGCCACTGAGTTTTGTTCTAAACTGCAGTGATGAAGAGTTTTGATCAGTGCCGCTGACCTTCTTCTTCTTCATATTACTGGTGGTCAAGGCGGGTGGGTATCGTAGTATTTAGAGTGACGTGATGGCTGGAACATATGGACGCTTCATTCACTGCTTACGTGTCGCTGACGTCTCACTTTTGCTGTGAATTTCAGGTATAATGTCGGTGGTTCAACAACAGTAATGTCCTCATCTCCTTCCTGCTCTCCAGAGGATGAACCCTTTAGATTTCAGCTCTTTCCTCTGGCGCCACCCTCAGGACATTTTAGCTCCACTGCTGGTAAGACTTAAAAAAAAAGAGATAAATCATTAGGATGTCGTTATATTTCAGATGCATTTATGAACTCTGAAATTTATGAATGAACTTCCTGTCTGTGTGTGCGGCTCTGTGCATGTGTGTCTGCAGTATAAATAGAAGTCCCTCTTAATGACAGGAGGACAGTAAAATGACTTGCAGATGACGCCGTCCCGTCTCGGCAGTGGCACATCAAAACATCAGCGTCTCACTGCTCTTCTATCTTTGTGAGGACCGGGCTGACAGCTTCAACCCTGCACTGTGAGGAGGACTTTAACGGATCATCAGATGGGACCTGGGTTTAGGTTCAGGTTGAGGATGGACATGTAACTGTTACGGTTCAAGTTAAGATGCTGGGGAATGCATTATGCAAATACGGGTCCTCACAAGTATAGCAGCAAACAGTGTGCGTAGATCAAAGGCCACAGCAGACCACAGCAGGGTGTTTCCCTGCCAGCAGGACCGCCGTCGTGGTCGACCGCTGTTAGATGCTCCACTGTGTCAGGAGGTGACGTGTTTTTGGAAAGTCAGACTGTGACATCACAAACAGAGAATCAGTTTGACGTTTGATGAAGTCTTTAAGGATTCACTTGGGTTTTTAAAACTCTAACTTGATGTTATCTGACTGCAGGGTACCGGCTTGCAGAGAGCACTCTAACCAGTAACTTATGGCTTTAATATTAATAACTAGTGCAGCAGCCATTCCAACAGTCATACAGACAGACAGACAGACAGACAGACAGACAGGGATTCCTTCCTTTATAGTTAGATGATGCTGCTACAGCGCCACCTATGGGCCAAATGGCACCAAATTTGCCATGGTCACTTAGACATCATATCTACACATATCTACAAAATGTAGTTCCAATAGCACAAAGCGTTCAGGAGATATGACATTTTTTGTAATATACACCCACACCCACAGCATTTGAGCAAACCTTGAGGGCCAGCTACAGAAAAATTGTATGGAATATCAAAAATCTGAAAAAGTAATTTTTTCCGGCTTGGTTCACAGATGTTCTGTACCAATTTGGTGATGATTGCTCATTATTTGTAGGAGGAGTGGCAAAAAAAACAGATTTGGACAAAATTCAAAATGGCGGAAAATCTTGAATTTTGTTTCTGAGACTTACGGTTCAAAAATTACAGGCCAAAAGTTCGTTGTTATAGTGCCACCATCTGACCAAATTCCCCTAAATTCAACACTGCGCACCCTCGGGTCCTCAGCAGTACACTCGCCAAGTGTGAAGTCGATCGGATGAGTGGTTGTCGAGATAATCGAAGGACAGACAGAGATTGCTTCCTTTAGTTAGATTAGCTGCAGCCGATATTATTTGCTTCTCCTATGCATCTCCGAAATCATGAAATGTATCTGCACTCCCAAAAACGATGAAATACGTCTAAATGTCTTGTCAGAACTGTTATACCCTTAAAGTGGCATGAAATTCTCCCACAGTGTGTATAAAAAGTAGTTTACAATTGAGGCTCACTAATTCAAGAGGTAGCTTCTGTGATGACAAAAATTAGCAGCATCCAAACTAGTTTTCTTCTCTTTTCTTTAAGTGTGTGATGCAGAATATACTGCTCGCTCGCTCTGATTCTGCACATCCCATAAACAAAATGTTTCTGTCCTGAAGAGCCTCCTGCGATTCTGCAGTAGGTGGAGATCAGATCAGGCTCTGCTAAAGAAAGCACTCTGGCTAATTTAACACGGAAGTTTTTCTTGACAAATTACAGACACGGACAATTTGCACTGGAATAAAATGACTGAAGGCAATTATCACAAATGACTGCATTTCCCTGTGTGATAAAACAGGCCGGTGAGAGTTAGCTTACAGTACAGAGGGCGTGACAGCAGAGTCATTTCCCCTCCGACGTCCAGGAAACGGGAAGCTGACAGTCCTGCATGGGAAACAACAACTAAAGACCTGATTGTAATACCAGAGTTTCTCTTCAGATGTCGATTTGTTGATGTTGAGATGTTGATGAAAACTTAGATGATAGATCCCTAAAATAAAGTCGGGTCAGTTTACAATCCAAACGGTTCTTCTCCTGGGTATTGAGGTTATTAAACCTGTTGGGGAAAAACGAGCCAAACCAGACAGAGGAGGGGAAACTTGTGCCAAAAGAAAAAGAAATCCTGCAGTCTGAAGCAACAAATGTGGACAGAGACAAGAGACAAGGTTGAGTCTCTGCAGGGTTTTCATTCAAAGAAAGAAACTCGAAGAATGTTGGTGTTGTTAATGTTTAAGGATATTTCCGAAAAACTCAACGTTCTTCTATAGAAATCTGACAAAAACCAGCTCAACATTTTAGGAAAAATGCTTGTTCACTTTCTTTCTGAGAGTGAGATGAGAAGCTTGAGGGCTGGAGTCAGGACATAGTTAGCCTAGCTTAGCATAAAGAGTGGAAGCAAGGGGGAAACAGTTAGCTTGACTCAAAAGTCAAAAGTTCAAAAAGCTGAACAAATGATAGTTCTAGGGAAAGTTACGTGCATGCTGGAACTATTTCTTGACAAACAGCACTGTATCCATCCGCTCTGCATGCCTGTCTTTTGGTTTTTGTGTCTGTACAGGCACGATGGCACCAAACGTGGCAACCTCACTGTGACGACAAGACTTCAGGAAGGTGCAGACAGCCACTGCACCGACTGTTGTTCGACAAGAAATAGTTCCAGACAGGATACAACACGTTAATTAGTGAACTTTAGAGGGGTTGGTTGGTGTGTTTTTGAACTTTGGACAGATTTGGACAAATGAAAACCACTGATGCTGCTTCATGCAACTTGGCACAGATCAGTCAGTGTGTAACTGCAGACATCATTTGTTTAAAGTCTTACAAAATGGAAGTAAACCAGTGGAGCCTCTGAACTACAATCCTTGAGTAAATGGTATTTAGTCTCTTTCCTCTTAACAAAGGCGTCAGTGATGAAGTGATTCATTTCCAGTGCGAAACAGACAGAAAGTTAACTTCAAGTCTTGATTCTGTTGAGACAGACAGAACCAGGACCTCCAACATGGCTGCCAGAGAGCCCCAAAAAGGAGGTGATCTGCACCGTGTGACCGTGATGAGTCAGCGCTGAACCGTCAGTCTGCAGTCCAGAGTGAAAACAGGTTTATCTTTAGACTGTAAGAGCTTAATAACATAATGGCTGTCTGTTCTGTAGCACTGTTTTCTACTGTGATACACAAAATGGAACGGGATCTAACACAGACGTTGTGCCCGGACTGATTACCATCATGACTGAGCACAATGGATCAGGACTAATTAATCCCAAACATCTCATCACTGTGTCTTAAACCTGTGGTGCAACTCTGGAGCAGATTGGAGCAATAAACTGTGTTGCCTTCAGTCGTTTCTCCTCTGCTTTCACCTCCTTTAACGGTCCTTAAAACGTATTCAATCAGCTGAAGAATGTCTGAGAAACATGATGTGGAGGCTGGATATCCTCTGAAGCTGTTTTAATCATAGCATAAAATGTAAATGGGGTTAACCCGAGTTTCTTTTAAACCGCAGAAAACCATAGAGGGCGGCAGGAACGCCGTCTCAGGTCAGGAGGATTGTTTCTGAGGTTGGCGGTTTGGCCCCAAGAAGCCCAAGGCCCCCGAACCTCAAACTGATTTACAGTCTTTCATGGAAAAACCCGCTCTGTGTTTAAATGCTCGGCTGAGACGTTAATGAGGCTTCTGCTGTGAGTTCTTGTCTCCTGCAGGGTTCAGTTTATAGTTCACAGATTAGTGTTTCCACTGAGACCCAGGACCTCAGAACCAGAACCTGTCTGAGGACTAAATCTGCTGTAGATCAGTCCACTACCAATTTACCAATCATCTCAGCTCCAGAGGAGAGTGGGACGTATAACACGTTATATGTTGATCTGGACAGGAGAAACTATCTTGAAGAACCTGTAATTATCTGGTGTTCACCAGGGCTGGGTACCGAAACCCAGGATTAAACGGGCACCGGGGCTAAATGATTAAAGACCGTAGTATTGATAAGCTCCGACATTACTGGTTCTGCTTTTGGTATTGGAGAAAAAACAAGTGCAACAAGTTGTTTGCACGTGCGGGCGGAAACACGAGCAATCTTTCCAAACATCTAGCAAAGTGCATCACATACAGGCGGAGAACCGCACAGTTTTTGACTGCCGGTCGCATCTCGGTCGCTGCCCGATTGGTTCTGCACATGTGCAACTTTCAACAAAGATGAGAAGGAAGCGAGATGGCTCACTCGTTAGCTACTTCCAGCATCAAAACGATGTGTTTAGCGTCTTCTGGATTCAGTCTGATGAGCTATATGATATAGGGAACAATCCCATACATAAATCTGATATATGACAAAATACGTAAACTACATATATAGTGTACTGTATAATATGTCCATGTATGTCTCACACATCTATATGCTTATAGATGAATGAAACACATCATTTTTTCTCTTAAAAATAACAAAAAGAACCCATACGAGTACCGTTAAAGTAAGGGACTGATAACAGTAGTAAAATCTTAACGATACCCATCCCTAAAGCTTTTCTGCTTTTGTCCCCTTTGTGCCTCCATACTTTTAGAAACAGGCTGTTTACACCCTGCAGTGCAGAAGAATTGTAGCAGAAAGAGGGGGAAGAGAAAAAGTGCAGAACAGCCCTTTACGACCTTGAAAAGAAAGGAATGCTGAGGAGATAAATCAGACACATCTTCAACCAAATTCAATCCATTTTGCACTTTTATTTTGGTTTCAATACAAAACGATTTTTATCCTGTTGTGTCCTTTTGTAGCAACTGGCGTATGTCAATATTTTTAAAGTGACAGCTTCAGGGTTATGACTCTTGCTGTGAATGTGTGGACATGCAAACACTACAGGACAGATCTGTCTCTGCTGTTGTCGTCTTCAGTGCAGATCAACTGTTCTGTGAGACAGAAAGCAGCCTGTCAAATGTCCAAAACCATTAACTGCTGCCATTTGTTTCCCATCAGCCTCCTGTCTGAGGAACGCCCTCACATTATTATATAAAACACATTATTATCAGCTCAAGTCGATGCAGTGGCTTTGACCTCCCCTCACCGTCTGTCATCTCTCAGCTGTTATCTGATTCGCTCTGTTTCAGTACATCAAGACTGTTAGAGTGAAGCTTCATATGTTCAGCACGCTCATGCTTCACACACGGCATCACTGTGAAATGATACAGATGGATTTCTGAGCATTTCTGTTTTTTCTTATTATCAGTCTTGCAGTTGTGATCAGGGACTATTCGGGAAAAGTCTCCTTGGTGGTGCATTCAAGGACGCTGTGACACATCATAAGGCCTGCAGCTTTGTTATGAAGCACTACGTTCAACTTTCTCCCAGTCAGGAACGCAGTGTTTAGATTCTTACAGTAACGGGAACATTTCCACCATGGAGACAGAACGTCAAGAATGTTGTTGGACGTTTTTCAGGGACGAAGCAGGAAGGCGCATAGCAGTCGTTTATTGACTGAAATAGTGATTAACAAAAGTAGGAAACGATTCAAAATGATGGCCCTTTAATTAATTTAAATTGAGGTCAACTAAACAAACTAACCATAACTGACTAACAAATGACACAGAAGGAGAGTTAACTCTCTAATTAACCTTAATGCAAACAAAGACACTAATCCAGCTGTCAAACTAAACCAAATTAACTTCATTGAACTACTGTAGGACTCCCAGGTGGCCTCTTCCATTTCCTGCTCGTCAGAGTAAAAGAGGCACATTAGCTGCTGCTGCATGTGTTGTATGAAGACGTTTGTATGATAACTGTGCTAAAGGAAAGAAAACTTCTAACACAGTTTGGTGTGGGCCGAAACATGGTTAAATAAAGGTCAGAGTCAGTCAGCTGGTGGTGGTGCATTCAGGGTTCAAATAGGACAAACAATGTGTAAACATGGACGTTATGAAAAAATAATGTGAATTTTACACATTAAACAGGTTGAGGGGCAAGTTAACGGTCTGTGCAGGTTGAACTGAAGCCTGGAAGGACGGAGATCAATCAAAAGCTAATTCATGTAAAATGACCATCATGTCTCTTTAAGTGTCACAGTTCAGACCTTCAGTTGTGTCCTCACTTATACAAAGTATTGTTGTGTGTTTGCTCTGCTGATACAAAGCGCTGCAGCACATCCTCCTCGTTTCCAGGAAGCTGCTGAAAACTGTCGCCAGCTTACGTCAATCTCCAACAAAGTAACAGTGCGACTCATCTGGTTTTAATCTGGCTTTATTTTGTTTCCTTGTACTGTTGTGGCTTTCTGCTTTGGCTTCATGTTGTATTTTGTAACCTTCGTCTAGAAAAGTGCTCTATAAATAAATCTTATTATCATTATTATTCTTATGAACACAGAGATCTGTGTCCCAGTCGGTCCAGCTCTGGTCATGAAGCTTCACTGCTCCACTGTTACTGCAACACACTTCTTTAGCTTTCTAGAAGCAAACTTCGTTAGACAACTTTAATAATTCTTTTGCATTTTGATTTAAACACATTTATGTCGTTTCTTCTTTCTGCTGCTGTCATGCTACAACGAACACACGAGCTGGCAGGTTTGTGTTTATTGAACGTAACACAATACTCAGTTATCAGCTTCATGCAGCTACAGCTTCATATTTATGGAGGATAACGAAGCATATTGCTTTACTTCCACTCGATACCAACACATCCAGTCAGCGTGCCCTGCAGTCATGTGGCCTGAGAGGTGCTAATACTCGAGAAAAAGTACATACGTTTAATATATTCAGAGGTCTGAACCCGGGGATATCGAGGCAACACAAAGCACAAGAGGGTGGACAGAAAACTGAAAAAGATAAACGTGTCACTCATCAAGACATTGGATGATGCTAATCAGTCAAGAAAATAGTGGAAGCCTGTCGTGCTCACGGGTTCAGTGTCAGCGAGAGACGACGGAAAGTCTTAATGTCTTCACCTGCATTAAGCCAGCAAGCACTGCTGCAGCCAGACCGTCCTCTGTAAGTCAGTCAGCACATGTGGAGCTGTGTAGGAAGTCATTTTCATTCCAACATGAAACATGCAGAATCACCAGACTTTCTCTGTTAAAAAAACATCCTCCTCCTCCTCCTCCTCCTCTTCCTCTCTGCTCAGTGATGAACACTGCAGAGCGAACAGGGAAACTTTCCGCTGCTGAGGCATCATGACGGATAATAATGTCCTAATTGGCTAATTACCAGGCTGGCTAGCTCACCGCTGAAAGGTCATGCACGCTAGATTAGTCACCATCATTACAGTGAAACAGGCAAAAAGACGCAGCAGTGTGAGCACAGGCGGTGGCGTCCCCCGCCCACAGAGGCTCCAGGTTAAGGACGCTGTTAGTCATCAGCCGGGTTCAGGATGGTTCAGTCTGACAGCAAACAGTCGCATTCACAACAACTCCACTTTGGGGTGGTTTTGGTCCAGAAGTTCAGAGAATAGGAGTACCTGCAGGAGGCGGGGCTTCAGGAGGAAGAACAACTGTTCTTCTGACTTCACTCTGGGTGTTTCTGCTCCCCAGACGACAAATCTGGTGATTCTGGAGGCCCCAGCTTGACCCTCAGGACACACTGAGGGGCGAATTCACAGAAGGATTGCACGGCTTGTGCGACATCTAAAAACCTGCACTAATATGACAACACTTTGAGTCATTCTCAAAGCTCCCACAAAGGATGAAATGCACCCCCAAGCTAACAGCGTCTCGGTGCTCCGCTGCTGTTTGCACGTTTTTAAATTAGGTAGAATTTGCAGACATTTGGCGCAAAACTGGACCCTTTCTATGCAAATGAGCCTCATTGCAAAAAAAGTCAAATTCAAACAGCAGCGCTAACAGCCACAGGAGGAGGAGGTCCAGGAACTTCTGATTGGTCGTCTGCATGATCTGTAAGCCAATCAGGTAGAGGACAGTGAGGGGAGAGGATCTGCATGATACTCCACTCTGCTTCTATTTCAAAATAAAAGCACCTTCTTGTCAGACTTGCTGAGGACGAGCGCATCTTCTGCGTCTTTGGTCCAGATCATCTGGATTCCCAGCAGGCCAACCTGAGCTGGAAACGCGTGTTTGCGCTGTGATGTCATCAGCGCAATATCTTTTGTGAATCGGACCGTGAGACAGGGCGCAATCCATTCTTTGTGAGTTCACCCGAGAGTGTACACATTGTTTTGTGTGTAAAGCTGTTTACGTATATCTTGTTTCATGACATTAAACCTACAAATCAGTTCATCTTAGTCATCTTAGTCATTTGGTGAAGTATTGATCAACAGTTTGGTCCACAACAAGACATCAGCCGGATAAATTCCCTTTTGATATTCATGATTCCCAGAGGATGAGCGCTTTAGATCTGAATGACCCGATGAAACAAAGATGTTGTTTGCAGGTTTTGTGCTGCCGTTGATGCTTCCACCAGATTTCATCCGAACATTCGTTGGACTTTCTGTGGAACCTGCTGATTGTTCTTGGTTTTGTTTCATGTTCTTTGTCTCCTAACATGCAGGTTACAGGCTAGATCGGCTGGTTCCTGTCCAGTCGTCCATGTTTCCTCTCCTGCAGTCCAGAGGGATTCCTGCTGTCATATCTGTATATTTACTGCTTTTACTCCCCAACTGCTGTTGTGAATTGAAAACTCATCTCCCAGCCTCCCCGTGCTCCTTAAATCATCTCCCTATCCAATACTTCCCCCTCTCCCATCTGTACCTGACCTTGTTCTCCCACAGTAAAACATCAAATACATGTAATGCATATATATATATATATATATATATGGATGTGTATATATGTAGGATTATTTTGTCATCTTTGGATGATTTGAGCAGCACAGACTAAATCTAAATCCCATTCAGCTGCAGCAGAAATCTCACATCTGAAAACCTAAAAAAAAAATAAAAGTAAAATCGACCACTTTCAGGAATCAGTGAGAAGATCTGTTTCTTAAATCGAGTGCATGAAAAACGCAGGAAATGTAGCTTTAAGGAATGTTTAAAAACTGACGCAGAAGAGTCCCTGCTGTCAAGGTCTGAGACGCACACACACACACACACACTCTCCTCCTATCAGTGACAGTGATATCCTCCGGCCCTGTTCTGTCCTCCACAGCGACGCTCAAGACTCAACAGGACTGATAACCGGCAGCCTGACCCTGGCCTCAGTGTGTGTGTGTGTGTGTGTGTGTGTGTGTGTTTGTGTCAAGGCTGCAGGTTCAGTCTGCAGAAAAAAAGAAAAAGCAGATTTACTGTTTGTAATGAGTCACTGTGTAGTTTGAACGTAATGAAGCTCAGAGTTTGCAGCTGTTTTCACTCCTAAAAACTAAATAAATTCTGTTATTACTTCTGTATTTTTTATTGATTGATTTACAAAAATGTGTTTTGCAGGTTCTTACTTTTGCATTTAATATTGTTTATATATTGAATTACTAGTTTGTGTGTTTTTCTCATTATAATGTTTGAAATATGGAATTTCTGCAAAAAGATTTTTGCAGAAAACAAAGGTACTTAAAGCAGCTATAATCATTCTTTTTATAACCACACTATGAAGTGACAGTGTGCTGGGTGTCTCTGGTGGTGGATGCAGCAGAAAACATGGATGTAAACAAACACAGGAGATGAACACGATGTGAGAAACACTGGACGTAAACAGAAACTCCACAGAGGAGCTTAGAGTTCAAAGAAAATCTTTTCTTATTTCTTATCGTAAAAGTTTGTTTTGTCTTTTTAGGTGTAAAATCTTATTCTGAAACGTAACTGCAGAGGTCAAACACAACTAAAGTGACGAGTCAATGTACTTGAGTTACTTTCCACTTCTGGAATGAAGATGGAGAGACAGACAGACACACAGACAGAGAGACAGACAGACAGACAGACAGAGAGATGGAGGTTGACACCACGTGACATGCTGGTGGATAAAAAACTGAAGGTCAGAAATATTGTAACCTTCAGTCAGAGTCTCCTTGGGAACAAAGCCGAGAGAGAGAAAGCAGTCTGTTTTTACTGCAGACAGACTGACAGCTGCTGGTCAGACTGCAGATCATCACTGCTTATAAAGTAGGTGAAGCTAACATGTTAGCAACCAGCTGCCTCAGTCAGTTGCTGCTCCTACGGCGCTCTGCAGGCATCAGATCTGAAACGCCAGCACCACAGAACCAGCAGGAGTATAAGGAAAAGGTCGCTATTTAGGCAAAATGTTAATGTATTACAGATACCCCCATTCACTTTCTATACATTTCTATTTGAAATCTGGCTCATCTGATGCTCCAAAGTCAAAACAAGGACGGAGTAGAGGCGTGGAGGCAGTTTGACACACCTCGAGGTGTACTTCAACACGTCCAGCGTTCGCTCTCTTCTAGCTGTGGTTTGGTCTGCTGCTGCTGGAAACAGGAAATCTGCCAGCTGAAGATAGACACAGTGGATCAACGCAGACATCACAGTTTCTCACTGCGTCCTCCAACAGAAGCTTGGTCCTGACTGTTTCCTTCAGACGCTGACCTTCAGGAGCCCCCCCCCCCCCCCCCCGCAGTCTTTCCTCTGGCGCCACCATCAGGACAAACTTTACTCTTGAACATATATCAAATATCACAATCTGATGTGCCGAAAAGCGCAAAAATATGATCAGAGACAGAGAGATGCCTGTGAAACAGACTGTGTTCATTCATCTCATTCATCATCCTGCTGCTGAAAGGCCAGCCAACACATTCCTGCTCACACACACACACACACACACACACACACACACACACACTCTCTGTTGTGCGTCGTCTGTTTAATTTCCTGGCCTGCTATCGTTTTACTCTGCAGAGTCGTCAAAATAGGATTAGAGCGTTTAATAAAGGATGATTCCCACCATGAGAAAATGACTCCGCAGGGCAACACACACACACACACACACACACACACACACACACAAACAGATACAGTGTAACACCTCAGGAGTCTTCACTCTGATCGTCTGCTCGGCTTCTCAGTTTCCACTGGATTAATAAACACCTGAACGCTTATATAACCTGACTGCTTCACTTCCAACACACACACACACGCAACACACACACACACACACACACACACACACACACACACACTGTATTATCTCACCCCACATGTGACCACATATCTGTGGTAAGTGTGTTTTTGTTTTTCCAGCTCACCATCTTTGTCGGCTCGTGGAGCCAAAACAACGAGGAGGCAGCTTACATCCAGGGATGAATGTGATAAGCTGAGACCACTGTCAATCAAGGTAAACGCACCTCCGACTGCGCTACACCCAAGCGTTACCTTTTGAGTTAGGGAGCTTTCCATTCAGTTAATTCTGCTTCCTCCCTGATCACAGTCCGCCCATCATCGAGGATCTGATCACTGAAACGTATCACAGGTCAAGTTTCCGTCCAAATTTAGTGCAAATTGCAAGAAAATGTGAATGACTTTTGAATTTCGAGTGTTTTCCACTCAAGTTTGTGGATGGAAACTTAAAGAGGAGGCGAGGAGGCAGCAGAGAGGAGCCACAGGAGGTCAGCGGATCTGATGGGACAGTAAAAGAAGCAGGCGGCTTCTGTGGAAACGTTTCTAGGCTGTAATATTAATATTATTGCATGAATTCAGTACCGTAGATGGAGCAAAGTGGTACAGCAGAGACTCTGTGTGTTCAGACAGAATGCAAAAGTGATTTCTTAAAGGTGGCATGATTACATATAATGTCAGTGGAAAATGTTTCAGCTGTTTGGGGTGACTAAACAGAAATGACACGAGGTGAACACTCCCTTTACTTTCCATCTGAACAACCCTTATGATTCATGTTTATTCCTAAAATAAAGATTGTTAGATGTGTGTTTAATCTGAAAGATTGTATGAATGATAAAAACATGGCTTTTCTTTTATTTTCTGTTCTGAGTGCATCCAGGCTCATTCAGGAAACGTTCAGTAGCCTGTGAGTTATTATTAGTCCTGTAATATCAGAACATCAGAAGTACTGTACCTACAGTCTTACACAAACACATGACAGGTTTTATTTAACATGTGTACACGTTCTGTTCTTTCACTAATCAATGTTAAATGTTCATTCTATATTTGTGTTATTTCACATTTCATAACGCCTTGATGACAAAATATATCAATAATCAGAGTAATCAAACTGCTACTGAATTATTTCTACACATTATATGACAGTTGAGATGCTGCGTGTCGTGAGTAGTCTCTTCAAAATGACGCTACTTTACTACTTTACTACTGCTTTATATACAGTAAGCTAGTTTTAACTACTTTATATAGTTAGCTAGTTTTAGCTACTTTATATACAGTAAGCTAGTTTTAACTACTTTATATAGTTAGCTAGTTTTAGCTACTTTATATACAGTAAGCTAGTTTTAACTACTTTATATACAGTTAGCTAGTTTTAACTACTTTATATAGTTAGCTAGTTTTAACTACTTTATATACAGTTAGCTAGTTTTAGCTACTTTATATACAGTAAGCTAATTTTAACTACTTTATATACAGTTAGCTAGTTTTAACTACTTTATATAGTTAGCTAGTTTTAGCTACTTTATATACAGTAAGCTAGTTTTAGCTACTTTATGTACAGTTAGCTAGTTTTAGCTACTTTGTACACAGCTAGTTTTAACTACTTTATATACAGTTAGCTAGTTTTAACTACTTTATACACAGTAAGCTAGTTTTAGCTACTTCATATACAGTAAGCTAGTTTTAACTACTTTATATACAGTTAGCTAGTTTTAACTACTTTATACACAGTTAGCTAGTTTTAACTACTTTATATAGTTAGTTAGTTTTAACTACTTTATATACAGTTAGCTAGTTTTAACTACTTTATACACAGTAAGCTAGTTTTAGCTACTCTATACACAGTTAGCTAGTTTTAGCTACTTTATATACAGTTAGCTAGTTTGAACTACTTTATACAGTAAGCTAGTTTTAGCTACTTCATATACAGTTAGCTAGTTTTAACTACTTTATATACAGTTAGCTAGTTTGAACTACTTTATACAGTAAGCTAGTTTTAGCTATGTTATATACAGTTAGCTAGTTTTAGCTACTTTATACACAGTTAGCTAGTTTTAGCTACTTTATATATAGTTAGCTAGTTTAGTCCAGTGGTTAGATAAATGTACTACAAAGTACAGTTCCCTCTATAATGTAGTAGAGTAGAAGTATAATAAACTAGAAATACTAAAGTAAAGTACAAGTACCTCAAAACTGTACGGTACACAGACAGGTTTAATCCTGCGAATAATAATCTGTAAAGGAAGTAAGGACAGAAAGTCAGAAGGAAAAGAAAAGGGAGGAGGATCAACGGAAGCAAGGAAAGTGAAAGACGAAGGAAGGGAAAGAAAGAGTTATAGAAGCATGTTAAGGAGTTGAAGTATTTGAACTAATATAGTAGCAATATGAGGAGTAAGAGGATAAATCAGTGGTGTAGTGTAGCTGAGGAGTTCCAGGTAAACGAGGTCTCTGATGAAGGTTAATTACTCAAGTTCAGTGAAAAAATGTTCCTTCTTCTCCCTGACGTCCATCCACATCCTGCTGACATTATATTAAACACTCTGTGAATGGACAGGAAGACCATAGGAACAGGACAGGACCGCATGTAATAATAGCATAATTGACTTGTGAAGAAGGTAATAAAAGGCATTTCAGACCTCTGACGCACTACAGTGTGTTCGTGTTCGTGTGAATAGAATTGACTGCGTGTTTCTGTTGATCAGAACAAAGGCAAGTATGATGGAAAATTGTTCAGATCAATATGTTTAAACAGAAATGATGATGATGACGCACAGCGGACATTCCTCCCACATCATGCTCTGATAATTAGGACTGTTCTCTGGCTGTGTTGATCACTTAACAATACACAAACAAAAAGACATTAACATCATCACCTCATCTGTTGCATCCTGTGGCGTGTGTGTACGTCGATGTGCTGCCGCCACTTTGTTGTTGAAGCTTTCCAGCCTGTCACAGTGTGGTCTCAAAACAAAGGTAGCTGAGGGTCAAAGATGGACATTCATGGGTCCAAATGGGCGTTGAGTGGTCTAAGCTAAGCATCTGAACACCCATTACTATTCTAAGATGGAATAGTAATGGTCTTAGTTGGGTGTTTGATGATCTAAATTGGGAATTCAGTGGTCAGAGGTCGTAGTTCCATGGTCTTAATGGGATTTTCTGTGGTCTAAACTCAGCATTTGATGGTCTAAGATGGGAATTCAATGGTTTAAAATGGGTCTAAACCTGGGATTCATTGGTCTACGATGGCAATTTAATTACCTAAGCTTTGAATGCAATGGTTTAAGATTAGTGTTCAACCTTCTTATGTGGGTATTCGATTGCCTAAACTAGGCTTTTGATGGTTTAAGATGGGCTACGTTGGGTATCCTATGCTCCAAGCTTGGTTATAATACTTTCAACAAGCTGTTTGATGGTCTAAACTGGGTTTGTGATTACTTCAACTAGATATGTGATGGTCCAAGCTGGGTGGTCAATGGTCTAAACTGTGTGTTCGATGGTCTAAAATAATCGGGTCTAATGGTGGTCTAATCTGACCATCTGATGATTTAAACTGGGAATTCTTTGGTCTAAAATGGGTGTTAGATGGTGATGATCTACGCTAGATTTCAGTTCCAGTTCAGACCAAAGATTCACGACGAGATGAAACCATTTCAGAACGTCGCAGGGAAAAGTTGCAGCGGTGTGAACTGACCTGTCTCAGCTCGACTCAAGCTGGCTGATGGCGTCGCCTGAGACTCAGCTTGTCAAGTCACCAGCGGCTGGTTTTAGAGTGTAAGGCACGTCACCTGTTTCAACAGCCAATCAGCTTGTAGCTCATTCATATTTTAAGACGCTACAAATTATATCCAGCTACAAAAAATGCCTGAAAAGCAATGGAATGGAAGAATGGAAGTACAGAGCATTGGTGTAAACTGGCAGGTTTCAGAGCGTTGCAGACCAGCACATTGCAAGTAGCTTTCTTTGGTCTGAACTGGCCTTTAGATGGGTCTGAAGGTCTAAAGGCAGTTTTGATTGTCTAAATTGGCCATTTGATGATTGGAGCTGAAGGTTCACCTGTGTAACCTGGGGTTCTGATAATCTAATCTGGTCTTTCACTCGTACAAAATGGTCGTTTGATAGTCTAAGCAGGTCTTTGATGCAAGTTTCATTGGAAATAGTGAAGAGGAATGTGTGTGTGTTATAAAAGAATCATGGATCACCGTGTTCCCTCATCCCACATTGACGGTGTCACCTCTGGACCAATCAGAGCTCTTCACTCTCTGTGACATGGTAGTGGAGGAGTGTTGGTGAGTCACAGTGCCGGCGATCAGGACAACTGAAGATGAAGATGATGATAATGATTGTTCCATCGTACCGTAGAGAAAGAAATTGTGAGGGAGAGTCATTACCGTGGTGATGAGACAGGAAGTCAGGCAGTGTCGGCTTGATTGACAGAATCCTGAGATAACTAGGTGTGTGTGTGTGTGTGTGTGTGTGTGTGTGCATGTTGCACATTTTCTTGCATACACATGCAGGAAATCTGACGTCAAACAAGCTTCATTTAATGAGCTTCTATTGTAGTGAGTGTCACAGAGTTCACGTCCAATCATCTCTCTCTCATTCGTCCATCCGTTCATTCATTCCCTTTCTGCTCATTCATTTTTTTATTCTCTCTTCCGACTGAACTCATTCTCATCTTGTTCTCTGAACTCTTTCACTTCTTTCTTTTCATTTCCTGTGTCCACTGCTGCTCCTCTTCATTTTCAACACTCATTTTCACTCTCACTGAATTGCTTTACAATACTGTTCATCCATTAACTATAGTGTGCTAGCTTTCTGAATTTTTATTCACCACTTTGTTCCTGATCATCAGTCTTAATTTACTGGACCATAAATCATAAAACCATTAATTACTGCTCTTTTATTATCGCTCCCAGTCCTTCTTGAGGACGAGATGTGAGGAGAGATCAGAGAATCAGAAATATACAACAGATTGAAACTGACATCAATATTGACGTAGGGCGTAATTTCCACCGGGGATCCTATTTTGGTTTAGGTTGATTTTCTTACAAAAATCACTCTAAAATATAACACCAGAGTCCTCTCACTGTCCAAACACCAGAGTCCAGATGAGGAGTTGATAAAAAATGTTCCTAATATCAATTAACGAGCAGCAGTGAGTGGAGCGGTGAGTTCTTTACGGACTTTATTTGCCTTGAAAAAAGGTATCAACAACTTAACTTAATCTACCTGTCTTGATTAACAGCAAATATTCCCCTCAAAAGATACAGAGCACAGAGCTCTTTGTAGTGAGGATGGAAATACAACAGTATCTATCAGAGAGTATCAGAAAGGAAACTAAAAATGATTTTAAGTGGGGTTAATGCATTAACTATATATCTATATATATATATATGCCCTTGAGTACTCATATACGACAGTACAATGTGCAATACAATTTGTTTCTATATGCAGGGCTTCTCCTCTGCTGCAGGAGAGCCGATTCAGTCTGAAAGCCAAAAAAGATAAATTTCACCTGAATTTCCTACAAAGACACACAGAAAACCTTGACCCCACAAACCCCAAGAGCCTTATATAAGGATTAGCAGGCTGAAGCCGCTGTGTGTGTGTGTGTGTGTGTGTGTGTGTGTGTGTGTGTGTGTGTGTGTGTGTGTGTGTGTGTGTGTGTTTGGGCAGATGTTTTATGGCTCTGGACGCTGACATTTAAAAGGAGAAAGACGCTGAAAAACATCTCTGCAGGACGGACGGATGAGGAACGAGGGAGGAAGAGGAGGAGGGGAGGGGAACATTCCCACCGTAAATCAAAAACGCAGACGGCTCGACAACGAAAATGTTCCTCCTCATCCTCAGCAGAAACACACCGAAGAACAAAAACCTGAAGAGAAACCGAAGAGATTGAGTGTAACTCAGCGTTCTGCTGACGGTGGGGCAATAAGGTATTGGCAGGGTACGTAGTCTAAATGGTGGAGTGAAAAGCCTGCTGTCATAGACAGAGAGCAGTCAACATTTAAATGAGGATGAAGGTTTGATCGTGCTCAAGGACGGACACTGACACTGTGGACAGCGGACGAGCGTCTATACGTACAACACGTAGACATGTTCCACACTTAAGCACTAGAAAACGTGATGGCGACTTCCTGACGGCAAGAAGAAGCTTAACGAGAGTAGGACCAAGGATGGAGAAGAAGAAGAAGAAGAAGAAGAGGAAGTAACTCACTTCCCATGGTTACCACTGAAATTGAAAACGGCTCACCTGGGTTTCTTTGGCGTGACCCTGGTGACACACACACACACACACACACACACAGCTGAAGAAACATGTTAAGCAGGTTGGAAGTCTTCGTCTCTTTGACCTCCATCATAAATCACAAAGCTGACTCTCTCTGACCGACCAATAACTACAATTAACCTTTCAGTAAGTCTTTTAAATAACATGAAATCACATTCAAATAGCTTTTATTTTATAAAGTATTAAGTCTGATATCTGCAGACGAGTCCTGTGTGTGTGTGTGTGTGTGTGTGTGTGTGTTCAGAGCAGGTGTGTGTGTGTGTGTGTGTGTGTGTGTGTGTGTTCAGAGCAGGTGTGTGTGTGTGTGTGTGTGTGTGTGTGTTCAGAGCAGGTGTGTGTGTGACTCTATGACACTCTAATGACACTTCCTGCTTCCTGCCTGTTAACACACCACCTCAGACTGCAGTGATGACTAAAGCAGACACACACACTCACACACACACAACAGAGGAAATCCAGTATTGATTAGTCAGTTCACTGTTGAACAGGGTCATCTCAAGTTCTTCCAATTGTCTTCCATTTTTTCTGATTTTACAGAGAAAAGTTTGATTTCTTCATATTTTGAATGAGTTTTTGTCTGAGCAAGAGGTCGGGGATAAGCTGAGCCATATTAGATTGTATATATATATGTGTGTATGTATGTGTGTATATTGACAGACTATTCATTTTCATTTTCTTTAATCAGAAACATGTTGAATGACAGAAAGACTCATTTTAAATTAGGAATAAGTAGAGTAGAAATATTTTGAATCACAACATCAGGAAACATCTGAAATGCTTCTTATGGAGACTTTCACACCGTAAAATTCTCTGTTAACGTATCTGATATCTGCAAAACAAATTCTTTCCCTGCAAACCTTTTTGTCCAAATAAATTGTTTTTAAATGTTGCATTAGAGCAACGGTAACTAAAAAACTGTGACCCTGACATTTGGATGAACCGACGCCCCCTGATGGTCGTTTGCATTATAAGTGAACTTCACAGCCGTCAAAAACGTCTGTCATCAAAGAGTCGACTGTCGTCTTTTAAAGTTTGGTTTTGACAGCTTTGAACGCACACACACACACACACACACACACACACACGGTGGAGGAACACAGTGTTCTCAGGCAGGAGATGTCAGATACGATCAGTCTGATTGGCCAAGAGCGAACATTGTGTTTCCCATGAGGCCATGTGGCCGGCGGCGGTCTCAGACAGACAGGAAGTGCTGAGAGAGAGTTTTAGGATTCTGTATGTGGATGGAGCTCACAGGACAAACTTCATCACAATCCATCCCATAGTTGTTGAGGAGAAGTCAGAGGACTCATCCTCTGGGGACCATGAATGTCATCACTAGAGCTGCTGCTAGCTGCTAGCATGGCTAACAACCTTTATGGGTTGAGAAAACAAACTTACTTCTTACTACACTATGAGTACTGTTACTTTGATACTTTGAAATCAGTACATTTAGCTGATAATACTTAAATAAGGTTCTGAATGCAGGACTTGTACTAACAGAGTATTTTCACAGTGTGGTATTAGTACTTTTACTTAAAGGATAAGTGTGTTTTGGTCACCTGAATCTAAGAATCATTGTGTTTCCGTTAGCTGAGAATGAGCCTTTATATCTGCAGAGGGAGCGAGGGCCATGTGTCTACAGTAGCCCAGAACGGACAAACCAAACTCTGGCTCTGGAGAGGGGGTTCTCCTGCACACTTGAAAGGGGGCGGAGGAGTTATTAGTTGGTTGCAATCTGCAACCTCGCTGCCAGATGCCACGACATCGTGCAGAGCGGCCCTTTAAGAGAAGTCTGAATTCTTCTTCCACCTCTGCCTGTTTGTTACTTTCTCTGATGAGAGTTTTCCTGTGATCTTCAATATTTTTAGGTGTTTTTGCCACATGCTCTGTCTGGCCATCTGTGTGTGTGTGTGTTTTGGTGTGTACAGTATACATGTGCATTGGTCAGATGGTCTGTCTAGACGTGTGTGTGTGTGTGTGTGTTCAGGGTGTGATGGATCGGAGGGTCGGACACGGATACTGTTATGTCGGGTGAGGTGCTGTTCTCTCTCTCTCTCTGTCTATATGTCTCTCTACCAAAGTAGCTCAGAGTGACCTGTCTCTCTCTGTCACACACACACACACACACACACACCGTCAGACAGACTGTTCTCGGAGATGCCCGCCTTTACCTCGAGCACAGCCCACACTGACACGCACACACTGATGTCGAGCCGCCCACTCATCACATCATCACGCACAAACACACAGACGGCCAGACAAACAGTATGACCTGGGAACACACACACACACACACACACACACACACACACGTGTGAGCCATGAGTAACTGTCTGAATCACGCTGTCAGAGTCAGAGAAATTAAACGCTCTTGTACTCTCTGCGTGTTGTGATGTTTGAACTCAGACTCAAGCAGATCAAACTTAGAAATTAAACTTGTGTAATTATTATTTAGCTTCTCGGCCTCGCGACTGTGAGACATCACTGTAAGCGGTTGGTCCAACACTTCGGTGCAGACGCTCAACATTAACTGTAGATAATCACAGGCAGCGCTCAGAGACAGTGTTGCACATGAGAGAAAGAATAAAACAACACAGTGATTCATATTGTGGATTAAACACTTTAAACTGACTTCAACATCACACAGAACTGTTTTCATGAGGCCACCTCTGCCAACAGACCTTTGATGGGCTTTTACATGTCTATGTAGTGCAGATTTGAATGCACATTAAGGTACCTGTGGCTCAGGTGTTGCCAACCATGAACTGAAACGTCCCGGATTCGAGTCCGGCCCGGGACGTTCCGTCTCCCTCGTTTCCCGTCGTCTCTCTACTGTTTTTAAAATAAAGACTCAAAATGCACAAAAATACCACTTTTTAAAGCCTTTATAATTTTATATATAGTATAAGGAATATAATTTACTAATGTCAGCGTATGACCCACAGCTCCACAGCTTCAGTACTTGGCGTCAGGACCTGACAGTAACTGACCTCCATTGGTTTTCTACAAACCGATGACCAGCTGATGATTCATGCAGTGAGGTGTATGAAGAGTAACGCCATGCAGGCTGTTTCTCAGTGATGTCACAGGGTCCTGGAGTACACTTCTACATCACTGCGGCAAGGTGGAGCCACTGGACTGTCAGCGGGGGTTGAGTTACTCTTTAAGTAAATCTGGATATTCTGTCGTCTCTGCAGGATTATTACGGGGGATCGTTACAGTAGCAGCATGATTGTGCACACACAGTATAAATAATATGACAAGCCACCTGTTTTAATCAGCCAATTAGAAAAGTACAATATATGTAGTCAGCAGACAGTAATCATGCAGAGCGTAGCCTTTAAATGTAAACTAACTAAATTCCATTCACAGAAACAGAAATCTCAAAACCTGCGCGAATAAAACCAAACTGACACCTCGGTTTGTAAACTGGTGAACTGAATCTTTATAATTTACAATCCTGAGATCACCTCTGACCTCCGACAGAGTCCAGGTTGTCTGAGATGACTCAGAGGGTCACGGCAGTCTGACGGAGCAGCGGCTGAGCAGATGCATCATGGTCTAGCCACGCCCCCGGACAGTTGCTGTTAATCATGTGTGTGTGTGTGTGTGTGTGTGTGTGTGGTGGGGGGGTTTCTGTGTCACAGTCAGGCAGGTAGAGGCTGGCAGGGGTTTGTTCCTAGGGGGAATCCTGCTGATGCAACACACCCAGTCAGTCAGTGAGGTAACGTGTGGGCGGTTGCTAAAATAAAAATGTCTCATAATCTGAGGCAGCAGAGACGTGCTGCTACCTGTGGCTTTATTACAGCAGGTAGAGACAGCCAGGGGTGTGTGTGTGTGTGTGTGTGTGTGTGTGTGTGTGTGTGTGTGTGTGTAATATTACAACAGGCCACACCTCTGTTATTATTACCTGTCAACCCGGGTGAAAACACTGCAGACAGTCTGCTGTCAGTCCATGATGTCATATTTTCTTTCCTTCCTCAACTTTAACTTGATGTTAAAGTTCTTCTGACCACTAGGGGGCAGAACAACAACTGACAGACACAGCTCCGACATGTTATCAGCTTATAAAGTTGTTGATGCTAACATGTGATCAAACAGCTGCTTGTTTCCACCTCCAGCAGCTACAGAACAACATGATCCTTCATGTCACCTGATGAGTCTACAGGCCTTTACACAGCGGGGACGTGACGAACACACGACACGAAAATGCGAAATACTTTCCTGCAAATATTTACTCTACTACATCCTGAAGTAAACTACATAATCAGCTCACTGACCTGCATCCGGCGGTGCTGCTCCACACGTCCTCCTCCAGTTCATTGTCTTTATAATGTTTGTGTCCTTCATCATATAATACAGGCTGATGAGAAACACAAACAGTCAACAGTGTTGACAAAGTACTCGTGACAAAAAGAACAGTTTGAAAAATTATATAGGCAAAAAGGCCTTTAGTCCAGTGTTGCCTCTCTGACAGCTCTGTGTCTGGCTCTTTAGCTGCTTCATGCTCCGCTGTGTTCACCAGCTCGTCTCTGACTGTCAGACCCCGTGAAGATGATGAACCTTTAGCTTATGGACAGCTGTTGTTGCAACTAAACAAACAGCTTCAGGTGCATCAGCGCCTCCTTCTGGACCGGAGGAGGGCCGACCCTGAGACCAACAGAGACGCAGGCATGTGACTGAGTTTGCTGTTTGTAATGAATCCATCCTGTTTATTATTTATTCCCATCAGAATGGGTTTAAACAGTGTTTTATCACTTATATATAAATAAATAATATTTGGATTGATCTTTGTTGTTAATTCTTCTGTTTTGACTTTGAGAGCGCGAGCGTCCTGGCTTTACCGTGTTTTGTTAAGGTTTCTATCTGCATGAGGTCATTTGGGCCTCATACAAGAATGCGCACACACACACACACACACACACACACACACACACACACACACCCTGGTTCATCACTGGAAGGAGGTGTGTTGTTGCTGAGATTTCAGAGCAGCTTTAACTATTTGCTGGAACGCTCCGCTCTCCCAGCTCCCTGAACTGTCCGCAGGAGTTAGCAGTATACCTGCTGGACAGGTGCGATCAGTGAAGGAGTGTGTGCTGAGCATTGACTCAACCCTGCGTGCTCATGGCTCTAGTTTTGCTGCAGACAACCACAGTTTACAGCCATGTGTGTCTTTGTGTGTGTGTGTACTTAGTGTATTTATTGTTCTGGTGTGTATGTGTGTGCTCCTGCTGCAGTTAACTGATGAGTGTGTGTGTGTGTGTTCAGTGTGGCAGACTTCAACTTTCACGCATTGTTCTGCAATAAAGGAAAAACCTTACTCATAAAAACTGCAGGGCGCTGCAATGAAATGAAAAAGTTGAAGCTGAAAATGAAACAGATTCAGTCCAAAAATGCAAAGTTTTCTGTGCATTTTACATATTTCAGCCAAACTTGATCTTTTTTACAGTAAAATTACATCAACAACAGGTAACTCTTTACTTTATTTGGACCAAAATCACCTTCATCTTCCATCCATGAGATATTTCACAAAAACAAAAAAAGTCAAACTCATGGTGGCGTTAGATGGAAAGTCAGGTGTTTTGTGACGTCACTTCCTTTAATCCAGTCAGTTTAGAATAGCAGCAGCTCTCATCCTGATGAATGCACACATGTATATACTGTGTTTGTGTTCTGTGTATGTTTTGGGGTGTGTGCTGACGTTTGCATGCAATATACAGTAAGTCCGTGTGCCTGAACTGTGTGTGAGCGTGCAGTCTTTACCCACCGTGAGTCATCTCTGGTTGAAGCTAAAAAACAATCCAGCGCAGGAATTTCCAGATCGGTTCCCTCCCAGAATCTCTTTGTCCCGGCTGGAAAGAAAAGAGGCGAGCAGGAGACTAAACACTGAAGTGGGTTTGGGTTTTTTTTTCTTGTGGAACAAATCAACCCAAACTGAAGTCACGGTTCACGTCTTCTGTTTGTTCCTGATGCTTTCTGTCTGTGAGACTCAAAAGAATCAACCAGTGATGTTCCTCGAAAGTTCCTCTCCTGTCCTGACACCCATCAGCCTGACGGGGTTTATTATGATTATTAAAAATGATTAATTGTGTCACTTACCTGTCCCGGGAGGAAACAGGCCATTGCATCCTGTTATATCACCTGTTGGGTCTGCTGGTTCCTGCCGGTCTCTCCAAGCTGGGCCTCCCAGACTGGTTGAGGATGGTCAGGATCGGTCCTGGTTTGGGTTAGTGTCTGTCAGTCCCAGTAAAGAACTTGGAATTAGTACTCGGCCTACCTGTGCAACCCTGTCTCCTAAAAATTACGTTTATACACAAGCAACAGCGAATCTCTGAACGATCATGTTTTTAGCCATGTTAGCGGCTAGCGGCTAGCGGCATGCTAACAGACTAAACTAAGATGGTGAACATGGTAAACATTACACCTGCTGAACATCAGCATGTTAGCATTGTCACTGAGAGCAGGCTGATGTTAGCATTTGTGCCTGAGCATGACAGAGCTGCTAGCATGACTGTGGACTTCATTGGTTCTGATTCACAGAGCAGTTACTGTCACTCCACACTGTATTAGGCAAAACCATTTACTAGTATATAAAAGTTGACCGGGTTGGCCTGTCAGGCTCAACTCAGGGAAAAAGAAACACTATGCACAGACACTTTGTGTTGTGTTTCTACAGGTCCTTGAACAGGTTGCAGAGGTCCTTGAGGAGGTTTTAAAGGTCCTTGAAGGGGGTCCAGTGGTCCTTGAGGAGGTTCCAGACATATTTGAGAAGTTGGTAGAAATCCTTGAGGAGATTCCAAAGATCCTTGAAGAAGTGGTCCTTGAGGAGGTTCCCGACACCCTTGAGGAGGTTCCAGACATATTTTAGGAGGTTGTAAAGGTCCTTGAAGAAGTTCCAGTGGTCCTTGATGAGGCTACAAAGGTCTTTGAGGAGGTTTTAGAGGTCGCTGAAGAGGTTCTATCAGTCCTTGAGGAGGTTCCAGGTGAATTTGAGGAGCCTGTGGAGGTTCCTGAAGAGGTTCTAGAGGTCCTTGTAAAGGTCCCAGGGGTCTGTGAGGAGGTTCCAGATATATTTAAGGTTTGAGGTTCCTGAAGAGGTGCCATTGGTCTATTGGAAAACTCCAGGTGTACTTAAGGAGGCTGTAAGGGTCCTTGAGTGAATTAAGTGGTAACATGGCCTGAAGCATCAGTACTGTTGCTATGGTTACCTGCAGTCTGACCTGAACTATGACTGAAGAAAACACGTGATGTCAACAGACAGCCGGCAGCCAATCAGAGACGAGTATTTCCCGTGGTTACTGAGGGTCAGAGCAGCCGCGGAGACAAATGAAAGTATAAACAGAGCCGACAGAGGACCTCAAACACAACATGGCCGCCAGTTTCAACACCAAACATCGTTCCAATCAGCAGGTTTCAACACTGTGTGTGTGTGTGTGTGTGTGTGTGTGTGTGTGTGTGTGTGTGTGTGTGTGTGTGTGTGTGTGTTAATCCCTGGTATTAACTGTGTCTAGACTGTTGAGTCTCTGAGGTCCTCACTCTGCAGGGTCACCTCCCTCTCTCTTCCCACAGTCGAGTCACAGGAAGTGCTGAAGTCTCTCACCGGACCACAAATATGACGGTCCTCCTTTCACCTCCTCCTCCTCCTTTCATTCTCTCTATCTTAACCTTTGCTAATGCCTTTCCTCTTTTCTCCTTATCCCTTCTTCCTCTCCTCTCATCTTCTTCTTTCCTCTCCTCCTTTCCTAGTTTCCTCTTCTCCTCTCCTTTGCTGCTTTTATCTCCTTTCTTATCAGCTCCCCTCCTAATTTCACCCTTCCCTCCTCTCTTTTCTTTCTCTCCTTTTCTTATGTCCTCCTCCCCTACTTGCCTCCTTCTTTCCTCTCCTCCGCTCTCCCTTTCTCGGTTTCCTTGTTTAATTTCCTCCTTTCCTTTCCTTTTCTCCTCTTCTCTTGAAGCTTTCTTCTATCGTATCTCTTCTCCTAATTCCTTTTCTCTCCCCTCCTCTCTTCCTCTCCTCTTCCACACTCTTCCTGTCCTTTCCTTGTCTCCTCCTCTCCTCTCTCATCCTAATTATAATTATTTACTTCTTTCCTCTATTTCTTTCCTACTAGGTGAATTTCTTAAAGCTCAAATGTCGGAGCGTCCTTGAACACACCAACCGGAGAGACGTTATAAGGACCAAACGGACACCAGAGAGTGAATCTAATTGGACAAATCTGGTGAGATTGAGCCTCACCGTCCTCTCCAGCGTGTCAGCAGACTCGGCAGCGTGATGTCATCCAGCCTGATGATGTCATCACACTGACTGCTGTTGCTGTTTTTTTTCCTGTAGTTTTTGGATCCAGTCTGAACTCGTGTTGCAG